>JAYGXS010002391.1:0-10506 GCA_036362985.1 Ligula intestinalis | reverse complement strand
GTCCAGAAAGTCCATTCATTGTAACCTTTGTGCCGTGTGTGATTGAACGACTACGTGGACAACCACCTAATGATTAGAGGAGTTATGTAACAAAGGTAGACTGCTTTATTCCTCCAAGCACGTTGTCACTTAAAATTGCTATTAAAACTTTCAAAAAAATATGGTGAACTAAGAAAGGTTCATTTTAATGAAAAAAGCATACCGTATATCTGGGGACAGCGATTGGTTAAGAGGATTATTGCTATACGAAGAAAAACAAATTGCTCGAGAGTGCGTATTACAGTTTGAAACATACTTCTTTTTAGTGAAAACAGCTTTTAACAGCAGAGGCCTTTTTTTCGTCCCAAACTATTCGAGTGGTTATTAGATCAAATGTCAGGCAGGTTAGACAGACAAATTCAGCACGTACAGCAGGGTCGAAACCAAAAGGATATAACACAGATCAAAATCTCACCACCATTCGGCCGACGATGCAACCCTGAGATCTGATAAGTTAATTGACAAGGTAAAAAATACAGTAAATATCAAGGATTTGGGCATATCCTACCATAAAGTCTCAATTTTTTAGAACACTCTGCACTGGTAGTCTGGAAAGCACGCAGAAACACCGGATTTATCCCAAGGCATTTTAAGACTATAAAGGTAAGAACCAGCATATATTATATATTCGTAAGGGGGTATGAAAGCATTAAAAAGTAACTTGGTACGAAACTGTATTGGCTTTTTAGCCTTTATCGGCCAAACATAACCCAGAACGCCAGCATGGTCGGACAACAAATACAAACGCACTCACATATTGTGCAGTTTGCCCAAAACTGGTGTCTATCAGATGGGCGAACCGCAGTTCATCAGCGCGTTGCCACCTGCCAATTCATTATAACAGTAAATAGGCTATGACAGCATTTCGGGGTAACTTGATACAGAACTGTGTTGAACTTATTAGCCTTCATCAGCCAAGCATAAACCTGAACACCACCGGGTCGGACAACACAAACAAACGAACTCACGGACGGCGTAAATGGTCCACCACTGTTGTTTATCAGACGGGTCATACGTACTTCATCAGTTCGCAGTCCATCAGTGTCTCACCACCTGTCATTTGCTGTGACAGCTGATAGGGTATATATTAACTCATAAATGTGCGAACAGCGATCGAATAAGCTTCGCAACTGAACAAATTTCACGTGTTCGGCGGAGGTCCCCAACCGGTGACTTCTGACCAGGCCGATTCCAGCCAATTCATTAAAACAGTAAAGGAGCTATGACAGCATTAGCGGGTTACTTGATACAGAACTGTGTTAGGCTTATTAGCCTTCATCAGCCAAGCATAACCCTGAACACCAGCTGGTCGGACAACACAAAGAAACGCACTCACAGACGGTGCAGTTGGTCCACAACTGGTGTCTATCCGATGCGTCATAAGCACTTCATCGAACCGCAGTTCATCAGCGCCTTGCCACCTGCCATTTGCTGTCAATACTGATCGGGTGAATATTCATTCAGAAATGTGCTAGCAGCTAACGAATAGGATTCCGAACTAAATAAAGTTCATGTGTTGGTCAGAGGTCTCTAACGGGCGACCGCCGGCCAGGCCGATTCCGGCAAACATAATTATAGCAGTCAAGGGGTATGGCAGCATTTCGGGGTAACATGATACATAAGTCATTCGGGCTTATTAGCCTTCAACAGCCAAGCATAATCCATAACGCCAGCGGGTCCGACAACACAAACAAACGCACTCACAGACGGTGCAGTTGGTCCACAAGTGGTGTCTATCCGATGCGTCGTAAGCACTTCATCGAACCGCAGTTAATCAGCGCTTTGCCACCTGCCATTTGCTGTCACTGTTGATCAGGTTTACAGTCATTCAGAAATGTGCTAGCAGCGAAAGAATAGGTTTCCGAACTAAACAATGTACATGTGTTGGTCAGAGGTCTCTAACGGGCGACCGCCGGCCAGGCCGTTTCCGGCAAATCATTTTAGCAGACAAGGGGTTATGACAGCATTTCAAGGTAACATGATACATAAATCATTCGGGCTTATTAGCCTTCATCAGCCCAGCATAACTAATAACACCAGCTGGTCAGAGAACAAATACAAACGCGATCACAGACGGTGCAGTTTGTCCACAACTGGTGTGTATCCGATGCGTCATAAACACTTAATCGAAACGCAGTTCATCAGCGCCTTGCCACCTGCCATTTGCTGTCACTGCTTGTCGGGCTTACTGTCATTCAGAAATGTGCTAGCAGCGAAAGAATAGGCTTCCGAACTAAACAATGTTCATGTGTTGGTCAGAGGTCTCTAACAGGTGACCTCCGGCCAGACCGATTCCGTCAAAATCCTTATAGCAGTCAAGGGTTATGACAGCATTTCCGGGTATCATGATACATAAATATTTCGGACTCATAGGCTTCCGAACTAAACAAAGTTCATGTGTAGGTCAGACGTATCTAACAGGTGACCGTCGGACAGGCTGATTCCGGCAAAATAATTAAAGCAGTAAACGGGGTATGACAGCATTTCGGGGTAACATGATACATAAATCTTTCGGGCTTATTAGCCTTTCTCAGCCAAGCATAACCCTGAAGACCAGCTGGTCGGACAACAGAAACAAACGCACTCACAGATGGTGCAGTTGGTCCACAAATGGTGTCTATCCGATGCGTCGTAAGCACTTCATCGAACCGCAGTTCATCAACGCTTTGCCACCTGTCATTTGCTGTCTTTGCGGATCGTGTGTATATTCTCGCATAAATGTGCCAACACGATCGAATAGGTTTCTGAACTAAACAAATTGCATGTGGTGGACAGAGGTCCTTAACGGGTGACCGCCGGTCAGGCTTATTAACCTTTATCTGCCAAGCATAACAAAGAATGACGGCTAATCTGACTACACAAATAAACGCACTCACAGACGCCGCAGTCGGTCCAAAACTCGTGTCTATCAGATGGGTAATAAGCACTTCATCGAACCGCAGTTCATCAGAACCTTGCCACCTGCCATTTGCTGTCACTGCTGATCGTGTGTGTATCCTTGCATGAATATTCGAACACCGATCGAATAGGCTTCCGAACTAAAAAAAGTACATGTGTTGGTCAGAGGCCTCTAACGTGTGACCGCCTGCAAGGCCGATTATGGCCGAATAATTATAACCGCAAAGGCAGAATGAAAGCATTTTGTGGTAACTTGATAAACAAAAACTGTGTTGGGCTTATTAGCATTCATCAGCCAAACATAACCCTGAACACCATCTGGTCGGACAACACAAACAAACGCACTTACAGACGGGACAGTTGGCCCACCGCTGTTGTCCATCATATTGGTCATAAGTACTTTATCAAACCGCAGTCATTCAGCGCCTCACCACCTGCCTTTTGCTGTCACTGCTGATCTGGCGTATATACTTACTCAGGAATATGCAAACACCGATCGAATAGGCTTTCGGACTGAACAATATTACTGTGCTGGTCCGAGGTCCTCAACTTTTGACGGCGTGCCTGGCCGATTCCGGCCATGTCATTTAAGCATTTAAGGAGATATGACAGCATTTGGGGATCACATGATTAAGAACTGTTTCGGGCTCATTACCCTTCATCAGACAAGCATATCCCTGAACGCCAGATTGTCCGACAACGCAAACAAATGCACTCACAGACGGCGCAGTTTCTCCACCAAAGGTGTCTATGAGATTGGTCATAAGCACTTCATCGAAACGCAGTGCATCAGTGTCTCACAACCTGCCATTTGCAGTCACTGCTGATCGGGTATAGATTCACGCTGATGTGTGCGAACTCCGAACGAAAATGCTTTTGAGCTAAACTCATTTCATGTGGTGGAGAGAGGTCCCTAACTGATGACTTCTGGCCAGGCCGATTCCAGCTTAAATTCATTATAACCTAAAGGGGCTATGACAACATTTGTGGGCAAATTGATACAGACATGTTTTGCGCTTATTAGCCTTCATAAGCGAAGCATAACCCTGAACACCAGCTGGTCGGACAACACAAACAAAGGCACTCACAGACGGCGCAGTTTGTCCACCATTGGTTTCTTTCAGACGGGTCATAAGCACGCCATCGAACCGCACTTCATCAGTGACTCGCTAACAGCCATTTGCTGTCACGGCTAATCGGTTATGGATTCACTCAGTAATGTGCGAACACCGATTGAATAGGCTTCTGAAATTAACAAAGTTCAGATGGTCGACAGAGGTCCCCAACCAGTGATCGCCGGCCAAGCCGATTCCAGCCAAGTCATTATAGCGGTAAAGGGGGTATGACAGCATTTTGGGGTTACTTGTTATAGAACGGTTTCGGGCTTATTAGCCTTTATCGGCCAAGCGTAATCCAAAACGCCAGCCTGTCGGACAACACAAACAAACACACTCACAGGCGGCGCAGTTGATCCAAAACTGGTGTCAATCACATGGTTCATAAGCACTTTATCGAACCGCAGTTCATCAGCGCCTTGCCACGTTGCATTTGCTGTCAC
This sequence comes from Ligula intestinalis, assembly GCA_036362985.1. Classification (NCBI taxonomy): domain Eukaryota; kingdom Metazoa; phylum Platyhelminthes; class Cestoda; order Diphyllobothriidea; family Diphyllobothriidae; genus Ligula; species Ligula intestinalis. Next base: position 6,011 of record JAYGXS010002391.1, on the reverse strand, counting down.
TGCTGATCGGGTATATATGGAATCAGAAATGTCCGAAAACCGATCGAATAGGCTTCCGAACTTAACAAAGTTCATGTGGTCGTCAGAGGTTAAGAACGAAAGACCGACTGCCAGGCCGATTGCAGCCAAGTCATTATAGCAGTAAAGGGGGTATGACAGCATTTCGGGGTAACATGATGCATATATATTTCGGGATTATTAGCGTTCATCAGCCAAGCGAAACCCTGAACAACAGGTGGTCGGACAACGCAAACAAAGGCATTCACATACGCCGCAGTTTGTCCAACAGTTGTGTCTTTCACATAGGTCATAGTAACGGCATCGAACCGCACTTAATCAGTGTCTCGCCACCAGCCATTTGCTGTCACTGCTGATCGGTTATGTATTCACTCAGAAATGTGCGAACACCGATCGAATAGGCTTCGGAACTGAACAAAGTTCATGTGATCATCAGAGGTCCCCAACCGGTGACCACCGGCCAGGCCGATTCCAGCCAATTCTATAGCGGTAAAGGGGGTATGACAGCATTTGGGGGTCACTTGATATAGAACGATTTCGGACTTATTAGCCTTTATCGGCCAAGCGTAACTGAAAGCGCCAGCCTGTCGGACAACACAAACAAAGACACTCACAGACGGCGCAGTTGGTCCAAAATGTGTGTCTATCACATGGTTCATAAGCACTTCGTCGAACCGCAGTTCATCAGCGCCTTGCCAGGTGGCATTTGCTGTCACTGTTGATCGGGTATACATTCACGCCGATGTGTGCGAACTCCGATCGAATAGGCTTATGAGCTAAACAAATTTCATGTGGTGGACAGAGGTCCCCAATTGCTGACCGACTGCTTGGCCGATTCCGGCAAAATCATTATGACATTATAGGGGGCATGACAGCATTTCGGGATAACATGACACATTTATCTTTTGGGCTTATAAGCCTTCATCAGCCAAGCATAAACCTGAACAACAGCTGGTCGGACAACACAAACGAAGGAACTCACACACGGCGCCGTTGGTCCACCACCGTGTTCCATCAGATGGGTCATAAGCACTTCATCAAACCGCAGTCCATCAGCGTCTCACCACCTACCATTTGCTGTCACTGCTGATCGGGTATATATTTACTCAGAAATGTACAAAAACAGATTAAATAGGCTTCCGAACTTAGCAAAGTTCATGTGGTCGTCAGAGGTCCCCAGTCGGTGACCGCCGGCGACGCCGATTCCAGCCATGTCATTATAGCGGTAAAGGGGGTATGACAGCATCTGGGGGTTACTTGATATTGAACGGTTTCGGGCTTATTAGCCCTTATCGGCCAAGCGTAATTCAAAACGCCAGCTGGTCGGACAACACAAACAAACGCACTCACATACGGCGCAGTTTGTCCACAATCGGTGTATATCACATGGTTCATAAGCACTTCATCGAACCGCAGTCCATCAGCCTCTCACCACATGCCATTTGCTGTCACTGCTGATCGGGTATATATTTACTCAGAAATGTGCGGACACCGATTGAATAGGCACCTATAATTAACATTCTTCCCCATTCTTCTCCATCAGATGAGTAATAAGCACTTCATCAAAACGCAGTCCATAAGCGCCTCACCACCTGCCCTTTGCGCTCACTGCTGATCGTGTGAAAACTAAGTCAGAAATGTGCAAAAACCGATCGAATAGGCTTCCGAACTGAGCATAGTTCATGTGGTCGTCAGAGGTCCCCAACCGGTGACCGCCTGCCTGGCCAATTCTTACAAAATCATTATAGAGGTAAAACGGTATGACAGCAGTTGGAGGTAACTTGACACAGAACTGCTTCGCGCTTATAAGCTTTTATCTGCCAAGCATAACCAAGAACGTCAGCTGGTCGGACAACACAAACAAACGCAAGCACAGACGGCGTAGTTTGTCCTCCGCTGGTGTCTACCAGATGATACATCAGCACTTCATTTAAACGCAGTTCATCAGCGCCTTGCCACCTGCCATTTGCTGTCACTGCTGATAGGATGTATATTCAGTCAAAAATGTGCGGACACCGATTGAATAGGCTTCCGAACTTAACAAAGTTCATGTGGTCGTCAGAGGTCCCCAACCGGTGACCGCCGGCCAGGCCGATTCCAGCCAAGTCATTATAGCGGTAAAGGGGGTATGACAGCATCTGGGGGTTACTTGATATTGAACGGTTTCGGGCTTATTAGCCTTTATCGGCCAAGCGTAATTCAAAACTCCAGCTTGTCGGACACTACAAACAAAACAAACTCATAGACGTGCAGTTGGTCCACAACTGGTGTCTATAAGATGGGTCATAAGGACTTCTTCGAACCGCAGTTCATCAGCGCCTCACCACCTGCCATTTTCTGGCAATGCTGATCGTGTATATATTCACGCATAAATGTGCGAACACCGATCGAATAGGCACCTATAATTAACATTCTTCCCCATGAGTGACAGATTTTCACCTAAAAACCAAAAATGACATTCAATTTTTAATTATGAGCCAGCCTTAGGAGTTTTTTTCACCTTCTGCTCTTCTTCCTCAGTTACACTGCTGGCTCGTGTAAACTGAGTGTGAGTTTATTACTTGAAACAAGCGAGTAGTCGTTTGAAATTTCGTCAACGACTTCTTTTGAACGTTCGGCTTTGCCGATGCATTTCTTAAATCCTATGTAGCAAGTGGAAGTTCAAAGGCGTTTGCCAATATTCCTCTTAATAAATTTGACTTGACTACACTTGACTTGAGCTAAACAAATGTCATGTAGTGGACAAAGTTCCCCAACGGGTGACCGCCTGCCGCCCAATTCTGACAAAATCATAATAGCAAAAAAGGTGTTTCACAGCATTTGTGGGTAACTTGATATATAAAGGTTTTGGGCTTATTAGCCATCATCAGTCAAGCATAACCCTGAGCACCAGGTGGTCGGACAACACAAACGAACGCACTCACAGACGGCGCAGTTGGTCCACCACTGTTCTCCATCAGATGAGTAATAAGCACTTCATCAAAACGCAGTCCATAAGCGCCTCACCACCTGCCCTTTGCGCTCACTGCTGATCGTGTGAAAACTAAGTCAGAAATGTGCAAAAACCGATCGAATAGGCTTCCGAACTGAGCATAGTTCATGTGGTCGTCAGAGGTCCCAAACCGGTGACCGCCTGCCTGGCCAATTCTGACAAAATCATTATAGAGGTAAAACGGTATGACAGCAGTTGGAGGTAACTTGACACAGAACTGCTTCGCGCTTATAAGCTTTTATCTGCCAAGCATAACCAAGAACGTCAGCTGGTCGGACAACACAAAAAAAAACACTCAGAGACGGGGCAGTTTGTGCACAACTGGTGTCTATTAGATGCGCCATCAGCACTTCATTTAAACGCAGTTCATCAGCGCCTCACCACCTGCTATATGCTGCCACTGCTGATCCTGTATATGTTCACGCATAAATTTGCCAACACGATCGAATAGGCTTTAGAACAAAACAAATTTTATGTGGTGGACAGAGGTCCCCAGCGGACGACTGCCTGCCTGGCCGATTCCAGCCTATCATAATAGCGGTAAAGGGCGTATGACAGAATTTGGGGATAACTTAATATGGAACTGTTTCGGGTTTATAAGCCTTTATCGGCCAAGCATAACCTTAAACGCCAGTTGGTTGGTTAACACAAACAAACGTTCTCACAGACGGCGCAGTTGGTCCACCACTGTTGTCCATCAGATTGGTCAAAAGCATTTTATCAAAACGCAGTCCGACAGCGCCTCACCACCTGCAATTTGATGTCACTGCTGATCGCGTTTATATATTTGCATAAATATGCAAACACCGATCAAATAGGCTTCCGAACTAAACAAAGTTCATGTGGGTGTCAGAGGTTCCAAACTGGTGAACGCCGGCCACGCCGATGATGATGGGTAAGAAGAATCGAAGCTGGTGTATGTTTTCTGTTTCGCGTTAACAATGGTTCTTATCATCCACAAATTAACGCTCTCCTTCCGGTTGACCGACCATACGCCACTCGTAACTTTTTTCATGATAATTTCACCACCCCCTAGCTCCACATCCTACCGTTCTCGCTTTTTTACCTCGAAATATACTTTTATTTGGAACAACCGTTCACTCTATATTATAATGCCTTCTGCAGTAACGATTTTTAAAAGCAAATAACTTAGGCATTTAAATTTAGACTAAATAAAGTCGTTAATGCCTGTTTCCTTTCTTAACACGCAAGCTGTCGATTTTGAACAGGGTCCCCCTGGCATCCGAAGCTCTTCCCAGTATACCTAAATGGTTTCTAAATATGTTTGCATTTTCCTTGGCAGAGTCAAGCATCAATTCCAAGGGCTGCGAAATCGTCTCCGTTTTTGCAACCTTCGCTGTGGTCTTTGAGATTGGTTCTGGAATCTAGTGTATCGCAGCTTGATGAAGTTGCCTTGACTTCTACTGCATTCTCCTCTTGTCTCGGATAACCCCTTTTTAACTCAAATATTTTTTTTATATGAGCATAAACATCCCTAACCTTATAATCGGGTCCCAAACTAACCACATCAAACCCTGTTACGTATTATGACAGTTTTTTTTTCTCGTATTGTTTTTTGAAACTCGTTTACTGTTTATCATCATAATTTTTTTTTCACGATGGCACTCCTTTGTAAGGAAATGGCCCCTTGCGCATTTTATCAATAAGCACAGTATTATAAAAATTAGTAATTCATGATAATAGTTTGTAAGGAAAAGCTCTGGAATTGATGTATATGGTGGGTCATTCAATGTAAACTAACACGAAACATGAAACACGATTTCTGCGGCCTGGCAGGTGCTGGCATATTCTGTCAGTTCTGATTTCCTATTGTTGAGTGCGTTCACGCTTTTCTGGGTGTCAGTGTCTGAAAAAGAAGGTGGCCACTATGCTGTGAGGAAGAGAGAAAGGTTGACATTGTGCGCCCTTCTCTCTTTTCTTTAATAAATCTGAATGCGCTTGCACCTATCATGGTGCACTAAATGCCAGGGCTTGGAGGGTTCGCCAATTTAAGTGAAGACTCGGGCCCCCTATGTGAATCTTATTGTACACGTGTGTTTTGTGCGTGTGTATGGAAGGAGAAGGAGGACTAAGAGTCAGGCTGAAATGGCTCCTTCTGAATGATGTTCATAATAAAAGGTTGAAGTGGTTAGATCTAGAATTAACTTATAAAATACCTATCCAAACTGCACTATGATTAAGCCACCCGCATTATGCACTTGATGAGTGACGGTGTGGCAGATAGTTGTATTACTGGTGACCGAGACAACCTGGACACAAGTATGTGTGTCGAGGTGGAAGAGGGTCAATAAATTTTGCCTGACTTATTTGTAACGCTTGTCAGGTATGTTTTGACCACTGTTTCATTGAGTGCTGTTCTTACCCTTCTGAGATCGAATACTCTGTATGCATATCCATTGCCAGTCTTCAGCCAATGTTGATCACTGCGGCCTGATAGGTGCTGGCACTTTATTTCAGTTCAGATTCCCTGTTTGCGATTGCGGTTGCGCTTAACTGGGTTTCAGGCCCCACCTAAAGTGTTCGAAAATCTAAGCGGTCACTTTACGTTGTGGGAGAGAGTTAGGTTGACCCTAGGCGCGTTTCTTTGCTTAATACAATAAATCTGAATGCGGTTGCAGCTATCATGGTGCGCTAAAGCTCGTGGCTCGGAGGGATTTGACAACTGATGGCAGAACTCGTTCACCCATCGTCAGTTCTCTTTTACACGCGTGTTTTGTGCCTGAGAATGAATGGAGAAGGTGGACTGCGAGTGAGCCTGCAAAGGCTTCTTCTTACTGTGGCCCTAATTAAATTCCTGCCCAGACGGGAGCATACCTCCGAAATGGCTGTGTCAAGTGTGCGCGTGTTGAGTGATTAACGCGTCAGCCTTCTTCACTCTTCCTCACTGCCGGTCTTATTGCCTTTATCTTTACACCGGATGCGGAGGTGGAAGAGGCGACTAAGACGGTAGATTATGTGCAAGTCTGCCTACATTCCTATT
>JAYGXS010002390.1:0-10506 GCA_036362985.1 Ligula intestinalis | reverse complement strand
ATAGCCGATGAGGCCCACTTCGCTTAAAATCCTTCCCTTAATGTTGCAAAACTCTTTTCGCGTACAGTAAAAGCGCAGAGGAAAACGCAACACCCCATTCTTCAAGGTGCTTTAGGAAACCCCATAGCTGACGCTAAGTTGACAGCCGATAGCTTCAATGCGTTCCTACCCAAAACGTTTAGTGAAAGCTCGTTCGCTGCACCTCCGGTTATCCAGGCTTGGACGGGTGCCATACTCGAAACCATAAGTTTTACCGTCTGGGATGTGACTGTAGCCATTTGTCGTTATCGTCAATCCTATAGTCCAGGACCAGATGGCGCTCCAGTTAGCCTTCTAAAAGCTGAAGCGAATGATATCTCTCCGTCTATTCTTTGTAAGGTATTTAATCTTGCTCTTGAGAGCGAAACCTTTCCTTCGTTGTGGAAGGAATCGCACATAATGCCTATTCGCAAGCATGGCCGATCGACCTCATTCGACAACTTTAGGCCAAAAAATACACTTCCCGCAGCCTCGAAGATCTTGGAGACCTTAATCAAAGAAAAGATGATGCGTCATGTGACAGAGAACAACCTGCTCAATACAGCTCAACATGGCTTTATCGAGAAACGATCTTGTGACACCTGTCAGCTCTCTTTCTTTGATTATGTGCGGCAATCTAGAGACAGCGGTTTTGCCACTTATAGCGTCTATTTTGATTTTACTAAGGCCTTTGATCGGGTCGATCATAACCTCCTCCTTCTGAAACTAGCCTTCTTCGGCATAGGTAGCAAGCCACTGAACTTCATATCTTCCTATTTGGGTGCTCGCACACAACGAGTAAAACTTTCAATGTTATCTCCAACCCCACGCATGTGAGGTGTGGAGTTATACAGGGTAGTGTACTGGGTCCGCTCCTATTTTGCCTGTTTGTCAACGACGTTTCAGATTGTTTTCAGTATGGCAGACCCTTCATGTACGCTGATGATTTAAAAGTCGCTTATCGATATAAACCGGCAGATCGCAACATCGTGCTCGAGCTGATAAAAAGGGATCTTCAGGCCTTCACCCAGTGGTGTCGCACATGGCGCCTCACCCTTTCATGGCACAAATTTTCCGTTATGGTTGTTGGCGACGATCATCAACCGGAATTAAGCATTGACGGTCACGAATTAAATGTCCCAGGAGTTATCAAGGATTTGGGCATATCCTACTGTAATAGTCTCAATTTGTCAGAGCACTGTGCCCTGATAGTCTCGAAAGCACCGGATTTATCCTTAGAAATTTTAAGACTATCAAGGTTAGAACTAACCTTTATAATATGTACGTGAGAGCTAGTCTTGAATACTGCTCGCCTCTATTTAGTCTTCTGCGCACTAGTGAACGGAAGAAAATAGAATCGGTGCAGCACTTCTTCACTCGAAGAGTTTTCACTACAGAACACCGTAACTTGACCTACCAACAAAGGTGCGAACTTATAAAGCTGGATCCCCTATGGCTTCGTCGATTGCAGAAGGGTCTTTTTTTACTGTTTAAACTTTTGAATGGTCAAACCTTTAATCCCCTTAGTACAATAAGGCAGCTTGAGCACTCTCGACGCGCCAGTCATCGAGACGTATTTTTATTTCTTCCTATGGCACGTACAGTTAAGTACCAGCAATTCTTTTCAGTAAATGCCATATCAATCTGGAATAAGCTGCCCAAAAGTATTAAAACCCAGCAAAACTGCCCTATGTTTAAGAGAGCTATAACTAGTTTTCTACATTCAGGGCAACTTTCATGAATTTTGGGTGCTGACTCGGTGGAATCTCTCTTTCACTCTGATGGCGTTCGTGGACTTTGAACCCCGCCAGGCTTCATGCTGAAGATAATGCTGCTGAAGCAGCAGCCCGCAGTCTGCTAACCCTTCAGCCAATAGCGCGCAACTTTTGCCGACAACCATTGAAGGAAGACTGAGAACACTGTGTTCTTGTGCCAACCCTCTCCGTCTGGAACTAATGTTTTTAAACGATATGAAACAGTTCTCCTGCTGATGAGTCAACTCAGCTTACAACTGTACATTTGTTCCGTTTGTATCATACCTATGAAGGCAGGTTTTTTTTCACTTGAAACAAACTCTCTATCTCGCCCAGTATTGACAAAACAAAAAACCTGAAACAAAACCAATACTGGCCGCAACATAGGGAGTTTGTTTTAGGTTTTTTCCGGTCTTCGAGGTGTTGGAAGGCACCCAAGAGGTGCATTACCAACTCTTTACAATTGCCTGTAAACTGGCAGAATAAACATATTATTATTAATGATGGCGTCACACTGGTGTGCTCAGAGCGACTCATGACAAATTCACTACTGTTGTTCCAGCTGTTCCTGTTCTAACTTCATCTAAAATTTTCACGACGCCGGCATCGACTACCGTCACTACAGGTGCGTAAAATTCTGATGTCCAGTCGTTGTAGCCGTCTTCGCCGCTGCTGCCTACCGCCACCTTCACCATTCTTGCCAAAATCTGCGCGGTCAAGACTTTCGTGCATATGTTCACACCAGTCGTGAGAGCATTCCCAATATCCTGTCGAGTATCAGCCTTGCCATTAGCGATCTGAATTCGATCCCAACCTTTCCACATTGCGATGATGCCTTCACATCATTCATCGACCTATTCAAGGACATGCAAATCCAACGCACTGATATTGGTCAACCAATGCCTGGAGTCCCGGCATACACCCGTCACATCCACCTCTAGTATCCATACAGTCAACGTAGATAAAAACACCGCATGGGCCTTCTCGACCACGCACACATTTATGTTATCTGAATTTTCCGCAACATCTCCAGCCCAATTTCCACACCCGAAAACGCCTCGGTGGCACTACCAGTGTTTTTCTGCTAAGAGCGTTGCCATCGCCAATAACATGGCATTTTTCAACCTACCCTGCCGGTAATCTTACCATATACGCAGATCACGCATTGCACTATGAAGGAAATTCTACCCAGAACTGGTGAACCAGTGCCAGGAGCACCAAAAAACGTTCAATTTGTCCAGCTGGTCAGACTACACACATTTATTGAAAAGACCTATTCAGTTACATGCGCCTCCATAAAAGTCTGCGAAAAACGCCCATAAGCACAAACCCCGTCACCACACATCTGCCCACAGGCAAAGAAAATGCACATGAAGCCATCGCACATCATCCCAATAGTCACAGAATATTTGCCTCTAACCGTAGTATTAGTACCAGTACGTTTGAGATTAATATAGTTGGGGAACCTGTCAATTCCATATTTGTACATGCGTATTATGATATCAGAAAATAGTGGCCTAGCTTATTGGTGAGGCCGACTGACATGAGCATTAGTCGTGCATCTGCGAACAACTACAGACACATGAGTCTGACCTCCATATTTTGCAAAGTAATGGAGAAGATCATCCAGAAGCAATTAATGATATATTGTGAACCTCACAATACTTTTTCGAATGCGCAATTTGGATTTCGTAGGGGTAGGTCAAGTGTAACAAACTTGCTTTATACGATACAATGCTGGACAAGGGCAATTGATGCAAAAGAAACCATACATGCAGCCTACATTGATTTCTGGAAGGCCTTCGACAGTGTTCCACACCAACGTCTCCTGCATTAGTTGAGACTGATGGGTATCGGAGGCCGACTTCTAACGTGGATTGAGAGTTTCCGATCTGGTCGTCCCCAAACGGTGTGTGTAGGACGACAACAATCAAGGCCGACAGTCATTGAGAGCGGAGTCCCTCAAGGTTCAGTACTCGGACCCACCCTCTTTCTCTTGTTCGTTAATGATTGCGTACAGGAATTGAACTGCGAGTGTGCCATGTTTGCAGATGATGCAAAAACATGCAAGGTCATCAAGTGTGCTGCCGATGAAGATAAGTTCCAGTAAAATCTTTGTCGATTAAACGATTGGTCACATCGATGACTGCTGTCCTTAAATTCGAACAAATGCACTCTGCTGCGCCTGGGAAATCGAAATTCAATCCTTGATGCGCGACCCTACCATCTGAACGGAATCCCACTCCAAGGAGCGGGAATACAGAAGGATCTCGGCATCTGGATGACAGACAACCTCAAACCTTCTACACAATGTTGTAAGGCAGCTAAAACTGCAACCTCAATGTTGTACGCCACCAAGCAGGCATTCACGGTTTTTGATGGACTATTTCTCAAAAATCTTCGGTACCTTTATAAGGCCACATCTTGAATACGCGATTCAAGCCTGGAGACTGTGGATGTGGCAGGATTATAGTGTACTTGAGAGGGTGCAGCGGCGAGCAACAGAATAAGTAAGAGGCAGAGGTTCGCTACCATATGAGATCCGCCTAAATAACCTTAATCTCTATCCTTTGAGTTATAGGCAGTTACGCGGAGATTTGATACAAACCTTCCGTATCGTGCGTGGCTTGGATGAGTGTGATAAGGCTAAATTATTCAATGCTTTCTTTGCGAAGCATTTTACAACAGAATCTGAACCGGTCCCGTCGTTTCAACCATACTCAGACAATACTCTCTGAAACATTGATTTCTCCATAGAATTACTTCGTTAGCATATAATTTGTCTAAAAACTCGCACCCTGCGAGAACTGATGTTACCACCAATTCAGTTATCAAAAGAGTGTCGACCTTTCCCAAATTACTTAGCCATATATTTTCAGTCTACCTTTTAAATGGTTTCTTTCCTGACACTTGGAAGACATAAATTATTCTTCCAGTCTTTAAATCAGAATCTCGTTCGGACATAAATAACGACAGTGTTGTTCATAAACCCCGGCCCTAGCTTAACTTCTGGAAAAGATAATTTTAAATCAAATTCTCGATTTTTGCCTGAAAAATAAGCTTTTAAGCGACTCGCAGCATGGTTTTCTACCCGAAAGATCATGCGCGATGTGTCACTTAGCATTTCTTAACCACGTCACTTCCCTCCGTAACGAGCGGCAATCCGTGGTTGTTATCTACTTTGACTTGAGCAAAGCCTTCGACAAGGTACCGCACAGACGGCTTCTGGTAAAATTGGAAGCCATTGGCATCCGTGCCCCTCTCCTCGACTTCATCGGTTCCTACTTGACTAACCGCAGCCAGAAGGTCCTAGTAGGTGATAGTTACTCCACTGCTCAGCTGATCACGAAGGGCGTTTTTCAAGGCACTGTCTTGGGTCCTTTACTCTTCATTCTATACATAAATGAAATTTGGACTGTTCTGAAAAATTCACAAAATCTCATTTATGCAGACGACCTCAAATGCATATACTCATTTTCTAAGTATACGGCAAGTATATGCGTTGATAAAATAAATGCGGACCTACTTACACTCTCACGTTGGAGTGCTACCTGGCAGATGGAATTCTCGTCATCCAAGTGTAGTTTCATGTGTTTCGGTCCCGCCAAGCTTTCTCATCTCCTAGTCTTTCAAAATACTCCACTTTTAGTACGATCCACTGTAAAAGATGTAGTTCTAAGCTACACAAATAAACTAGCATTGTCGCCTCATGCGGATCGAATATCTGCGAAGGCTGCACAGATATGTGATTTTATATCAAACAATATCCTCCTGCTGGAAAAAAGTTCAAACTTTATTGCATGTATGTTCTACCCATCCTAGAATACTGCTGTTCCCTCTTTGGTCCAATGAATGCTTCTGACAGCGGTAAGATTGAAAATGTACAGAGGGTATTTACTCGCAAAATATTCGCTCTTCCTCGATCCTTTATTTCTGATACGGAAAGATGTCAGTTAGCGAACATGACATTTCTTTGTCTCAGAAGACTCGAAGCGGGCCTCTGTTTCCCATTTCGCGTTTACTCTACCCCTAACCTTCCACGAATATACGCTCTCATTCCCGCAGATAGACCCTATGCCACTCGTAATTCGTCCAGGATAATTGCACCCCCCTTTAGCTCCACTTCGAACCATTCTCACTTCTTTGCCTCCAAATATGCCTTCCTCTGGAAAAATATTCCCCTCTAAATTAGGCTGTCGTCTAACTTAGCAGTTTTTAAAGTCAAATTACGTAAACACTTAACTTCGGAAGATATAAAGTCCTGGTTATCCGTCTCCTTCCCAAACACACAACTGTTGGACTTTGAAAAGGGTCTCCCTGGTATCTGAGGTGGTTATGTTTTGATCAAATTTTTTCCATACATGTCTATTTCTTCCTCCTTTGAGTGATATTTGCAACGATGTTTCGTCCACTTCTCGGTCCAGTCATCAATACCGCTTTCTTCATTCGCCGTTTTACAACCCTTGCGATAGGCTTCATGGTCTTTAGTCATGCTCGTGGTGGTTCTGCTATTTTCGCCAGCTCGTCGCTGGACTCTGCAGTCTACAAGGTCACATCTCCAGCGTTTCGTTGATGATCAGGCGACCTCTGCCGTTCACTCTCTTGTCGGCCCTGTTGTCCGCGATGGCCTCCTCCGGTCTCACCTCCCTGATGGTTGATCATGAAGCCAGTCGGGCGGTGTAACAATGGTGAACGACAGCCTCTGCTGTTATATGATTTCTCCAAGTACAAGAAGCGTTTCCAACCCTCATACGTTCTCATCAACAGTCCTGTCTCATTTGCACTGCAATCAATCCTCTCAACCAACACCTTTAATTTTGTTGAAGCAGTTTTTTTCTACTATGTTTTGTTTTTAAGCGGGGGATCACTGAAATCTGCTCCAGCTTTAATGGTAGGAGTTTTTTTCACTGCTTCCTCCTTAGTTCACCATGCGTTTCAGAGCGTGTTGAATACTATTTTAAAACGACGATATGTTGGTGAATATGAATTAATCTATCAACACTAATAAACGCTCCCGCTGCCTATATGGTTGTTTCACGGAGAGCAGCATTTATCAACTTTGTATGTATTTTTCCACAGCACTAAGTTTGCAATGACGAGGCCTTCCGGCCCTAAAATATAAAATTTATTTATTTGAAGGAGGCATGAGCGAGCGAGACTGTCCGGAGCTGAGTTGCTGCTATCAGTGAGGTCACGCTAAGGACAGATGCACAGGCGCGCGTTAGCGAGTGCGCACATGGCCACTTGGAAAACCAATGGGGATCAACGACGACTGCCCCTGAAATAGCGAGGCTGCGAGCAAAACGAGGAATCTGTTTTTTGATACGCTGCCGACGACCCGAGACGAGACCGACCACGAAAGGCAAGCTGCTGGACACACAGAAACAGTAAAGTGCTATCTGTTATCCTGCTCTCTCTTATCTTTCTAACGGTTGACCTTGAGCCCGACTGGACACAACCTTAATTTCTGCTCTCAAACGTAGACTATTTGGATTCTGATACCATTTCGCCAGTACTGTTTTGGATATTATCGCTTCAATTGTATGTGCAAAATTACTTTCTGCAACTCGTGAAATTTGTTATTGTGTCGTACTTCATCAGAAAACGGAATCAAATTGGAATTTGTTCTTCACGTCATTGAACTGGATTTGCAGCCTACAACCAAAGCAAGTGAAAATAGCCTGAAAAAACCACCAGTGACAAGATCAGCAGTTATTCAGGACCTCGAAGATCTACAAACGGCTGAGTCGTTCCTGAATATCCTGCATATTGTTTATACACATTTGAAAGTGCTTCTAAGTAATTAAGCGTATTGTTTACTCAGTCTGCTAGAAATATTTGCAATACTTTACACACCATCAGAAGATTTTCGTTATTTTGAATACCAGTCAACACACTACGTCATAGTCGTATTTTGAATTTAGTCGTTTCGTTTGCAAATGGAAGTAGCAAATATTACCTTCGATAATTCTACTAAACTGTCAACGGGGCCAGGAATCCAACCGCGGACGCCTCGGGTGGAAGTAGAACGGCTAGACGATGGGGCTATAGAAGAGTACAGTAGTGAGGATCAAATTAGATTATCAACTACAAAAGAGCGGTCTCGAAGTTTACTGAAAAGTCCTCCCGGCAAACGGACGAAAATTCTCAGAAGTTTAAGAGGTGCAACTTATAAAGATGAGGCTTGCACATCCTGTCTTACGCTTCTGCACAAATTTGCAGACCACGATAAGGAGCTCCATGATCTGAAAATGGAGATGGAGGAATTGAAGAAATCTCTTCGCTTCCTCCTTAAAAAGGACAACATTATCGTACCTGAAGTTGAGAATAGCCAGCAGAGAAGAGTATTTGCAGAATCTCGGGGCGGAGCATCCACTGAGAAAGATGAACAGACACCGGCAAACCAAGCGGCGAAATTGGTAACCTCCACCTCAAATCCTCTCGATACTGCGCGAAACAAAACACCCACCAAACAACACGCTTCAATCGGAGAAGGAGATTGTACAACTCCACTTTCTTGTGAATTCGGTTCGGGCATAGAAAGCCACCATAAAAAAGATAGTGGGTATGCTAAGGCTGCATACAGATCACTGAAAAAAACCACAAATGCGGAAGGAGGGCAGCACAAAGATAGCTCTGAACAAAGCCATCCCGGCTTCCAAAAGAAGCTTATCTCTGGTGATGGTAAGGAAAACCCAAAGTCACAAGCCATTCCTATCGATACCTCGGGGTCTTCCGATGGCAGTAGGGCTGGAAATATATCAAGGGTCTCCCTTGACCGCCGAAACTGCATAGTCGTTCAAGGCCTACCTGAATCAGACGGAACTACTCCGAAGGAAAGGACGGATGCGGACGTCGAAAAGTTTCGGGACCTGCTAAAAGACATTCTCAGACAGCGAGAGACAGTAGGAGTTTGTGGAGCTTTCAGGATAGGCAAACAGGTTACTGAACAGTCGGAAACTGTCCAACCTCGACCTCTCAGGATAGTCTTGGATAACAAAGAACAGGTGAACTTGGTTCTGTTCCGGAAGACAGCTCTCCGCCACTCACATAAGACGGTGTTTTTTCATCCGGACTACTCTCCAGCAGAACATCTGAAACGCCGAGAATTGGTGGCGGAACTACGGGTGAGAGAGAGAGCTGGAGAGAGCAATCTGGCCATTTTCAGGGACCAAATAATACAGAAAACTACCATAGTGCTGTGGAAGCAGTCAATCCTGATGACGGCTGCGGTCCAGTAGTACTGGCAAACTCGCGCCCAAACGCATTGGACACTGCAGAGTCTCGCCGGCTGAAATTGCTATATACTAACGCCCAGAGTTTATTCTCGAAGTTTGATGAACTTCAAATACAGGTAGCCGATGGGTCCCCTGATGTTATAGCAATTACAGAAACCTGGCTGTCACAAAGCATCAGTGATTCAGAAGTGGCGCTATGCGGATACCAACTATTTAGACGAGACCGAGTGGAACGCCAGGGTGGAGGAGTTGCTGTGTATGTAAAGAACGAATTAAGTGTGTGCGAAAAGCCTGAAAGGATTACTCATGGTATAGAGGCTATTTGGCTGACAATTAAGGCACGGGGGTCGCAGCCCCTGGAAGCCGTGACTGTCTACCGACCACCGCGGACACACAGTGATGCAGATGCGCGTTTACTGGTGTGCATAAAGGAGATAGGAAGTCGAATTGATGTTGTACTCATGGGTGACTTCAATGCGCCCAGCATATGTTGGAACAATTTGCGGGCCAATTGTTCTAAAAACACCTTCGGTCACCATCTGCTAAAAACAACACTTGAGGCCCTTTTCACACAACACGTCCTAGTTTCAACTAGAGCACGTGGAGGGCAACAAGCAAGTTGTTTAGATCTAGTCTTCACGAAGCATCCCGACACTATAGACGAGGTATGCTGCCAACCTCCACTAGGTCGAAGTGATCATGCCGTACTTTTATGGAATTATGGTCTTTATTCGTTACCCCCTACAGTAGACGAACCAAGGTCGAATATATGGCGAGGTGACTTCTCACAAATGAGAGTAGAGGCATCACAAAGAGACTGGGGTCTTTTTTTCTCTGGGGATGTCACTGAGGACTGGAATACATTTAAGGAGTGGTTGTTGCAGCTAATGCGCAGTCATTGTCCACTTTCAGTGCCCAAGGTATCTAGCCGACCTGCATGGCTGAACAGAGCTATCAAAAGAGAGATCAATAAAAAAAGAAAGCTTTGGAAGAAGTTTTGCAACACAAGCTGCAACGAAGATTTTGAACAGTACAAAATCCAGCGGAGCAAGGTACAAAAATGGTTTTCAAAGCAAGACGGGACTTTGAGAGCGATCTACTGCGTCGAGCTGTCAATAATCCAAAGTTGCTATACAGTTATTTACGGAAAAGCACACGTAACAGGAACCCGATTCCTGTTATGCAAACTGATGATGGTCACGAAATCTCCGACTGTAAAAACAAAGCAGAACATTTTGCTGAGTTCTTTCAGTCTGTCTTCACCATAGAACCTCCCTTCGTCGCAACTGTTGACGAGGTCGTGGAAGCACCAAATATTGGGGATATTTTGTTTGAAGAAGAGGCGGTTTTTCAAGAACTAAAAAGCTTGAAGGAATGTCAATCTCCAGGTCCTGATGAAATTCCTGCCAAATTGCTCAAGGAACTTGCTAGAGAGCTAGCTAAACCCCTTTCACTAGTGTGCCAGAAATCGTTTGATACTGGAATACTTCCTCCGG
>JAYGXS010002388.1:0-10517 GCA_036362985.1 Ligula intestinalis | reverse complement strand
AAGAGGTATCGAGCGATAAAATCGATTTTCTTAATTATACTTTCCGTCAGCTTACAACAGATGCACTTCAAAATGACCGGTCGGTAGTTGGTGGGACAGATCCGTGATCCTCTCTTATGGATGGGTAGGACATTTGCCAACTGCCCTGTGTCTTCGTAGGTTACCAGCTTCGAGCGCTTTTCGAACGATTATACAGAGTGGTTCCACAAATTCTTCAGATATTTCGCGTAGAAGTACGCGTGGGATTTCATCCGGTCCAGGCGATTTGGCTGGATCTAACTTCCTTAACTATGCCAAAATTATCTGCAGTGTACATAAGACAGTCTTTAGAATCGAGTTGTTAACGACATGAGACAGAGGGTAGGGTTAATGAGGTTGGTCTGCGTTAAAGAAACTTTGGAAAAATTCTGAAAGAAGCTCGGCTTTCTGCGGGACACCGCTGACAGTTTTGTTGTTTTTGTCTTGTAAGGTTGCGAGATAGTCAGGGTTCTTTGTAAATCATCTGACGTTAGCATTAAATGCTTTGGGTTTTCGTTGCACCTCATCAAGGAGCCGTTCGTATTAAGCTCGTGCTTCTGTGAAGAGTCACTTTCATGTGTAGTGTAGTTGTCTAAATTAGTGAAGTTTTGCTTGGTTCTCCGTTTAAATAGATAATTTCCACAGTTTGCACTTTTTGCACTTTTTTGCCTTTATTTACCGCTTAAGTCAGCCATTTTGGTCTATTGTCAGTCGAATATTTCTTAGGAGGACACTATAGTTCGATCAGGTTTTACATTTTTAGATTCAAAGATATTTCAACGCTCACTGATATTGTAGTAGTCTAAGCCATGAGTCTGCTCAGAGTACTACAATTATCACGCCCAGTTTCGTACAGGAAAAGGAGGGCAAGACCAGTAGGTTTTGTTTATTGTGAACAAGAACTCAGTGGTGGTCTGAATCCCAGACACGCGGCAAGCCGTGGGCCTGTCTGTTAGTGTGCTGCGGGCGTAAATGAATTAACGTCACATAATATAATATGTTTATTATATGTCATGTGGGATTGAGTCACCGGGTGCATGATCAACTATTTGGCCAATAGAAGTCTACGGCACTGGCGATTTGCTGGTGCAGAAGGAGGTAGAGAAGCGAAGTCACGCGTGCTTTGCGGGCTTAGCGCCACCGCTACAATATACCCTCGGAAAAATTTCGTCCATGTTGTAGGTCCGAATTTCAATTTAATTGCCTCAAAGTTACCCCGCCGGACATTTCTTAATGGCTTTTAGCTTTTTTTCGGTGACAGCTACGAGTGTTGATTCCCACATTAATGACATATCATCGGAAGAAACTAGGGCAGGTCTACATTTATTTCATTTATTTATTAAAATTTGATGAGATCCTTTCGCTTAGGAAGTAATGATGATCAGCTTCATTATGCCTCTCCTTACTCGAAGTGAACCGCAAAAAGACACTTATCGAAGTTAAAGTTCAGAAACCGTTTCTCGGACCATTTGGTTACGTGATTAATTCCTTCTTGCAAGGTCTGTTCATCATTTTTCCATGTGGTCGTTTGCCATACTTTGTTATGATCCGAGAATATGATTCCCTTGCAGTCTAGTCCATTCATGAAACCACTGACATAAATGGAGACCTGCAATAGACTGAGCACAGAACCCTAGGGTACCTCCACACAAATCTGACACCGGCATCGAGTTTGCATTTCCGATGCACTTCGACTACGGTCGGCCAAGTAAGAAATTCTCTAGTCAACTTAATTAATCTTCTCTACCCTCTAGCAAGCTTGATACTGTGGTAAATATGGATAATGCGGACAGAAGTGAATAGTGCAGTCGAAAGATTATTTCACGCCCTTCAAGGGTTCGCCTTTTTAAAACAATATGTAAAAATGATTGAAAACATGGTGGACTAAGAATGAAGTAGGGAAAACTCAAATAAAATTGGACAGAGATAACCGAGTCTCCGGCTTCAAGAAAACAAAAGGAAAATAAAACTGCTTCGTTAATAAATTAATAGATGGATTGAGATAAAACCGTGCTGCTGGTGAGAACGTGGGAGGGTTTTAAGCACTCCTTGTCGTGAAAGAAGGCATATCACAGTCAGGGCTACTGGTCACCACAACCGTCTATCCAATGAGTGGAATCACTCCTCCATTGAGAAGACTGGAAGATTTGTCCAAGCTTTTCGGAGATTTCACGAACAAGCTCATTCAATACGTTTGCGGGTAATTGGTTCGGGCCTGCAGACTTAGATTACTTTACGAAAAAAGTTGTTTCCTCACATCTACTCTAAAACTGATACTTTCCTTCACCAGGTCGAAAGTTCCAGAAGGGAAGTCTAACTCGTAAAAATCCATTTTATTTGTGAAAATGGATGCAAGAAGAGGCTGAGGTGTCTGCATTATCACCGGTTTCGGTAACGTATTCATTGTTTCTCATTCCAACACTGCAGTATTATCCTTGTTTTTTATCCTGTCATTGTTGACAGGGCTTATTCACGTCTCGTTTTGAGTTTCGCGTTTTATAGTCCCTCCACAGACTATGGATATTTGATCTTAGTTCGTTCTACTTTCGACGAAACTCATCGTAATATACAGATTGTCTTGCTGCCACGTTATTCATTCATAGATTGTTCTTCCTGTTTAAAGGTTTCTTTTAATCTCGTGTTAATCTAACAGAACGATTTGCTTTTTGGACTCTGTTAGTCGAAACTTTATGCTTAATATTATTGCTTTTCTTTCTTTGATAAAGTTCCAGTCAATATCCGGATGCTTGACAAAAACTTTCTGTCATTTTAGTGCATATAGTTCACTCCTCATTGTGGAAAAGTTACTTGGCCAGAAATTTTACGGAACCCAGTCGTCTCTATTTGACTGCTGTGTAAACAGTATTCCCAGAGCAACATGACATAATCAGTCTTAGCCGTGGTGTTTAGTATATAAGCTCGCCAGTATCAATCGGGTCCGTTGAAAAGACAGCGTCCAGACAATTTACTTTTTGAGCTACTTTGATTTTGGCTGGAAATGTCACATTCAGCAAAAAAATAAAGTAATTGTCTGTTTTAAGAGTCTGGAATCAAAGGAATTCCGCGATTTCTTTACTAACAACTCGCTCCAGTTGATCATCGGTGTGTTGAAATCTCTAGCTGTCAGTGCTTCTTCTGTCCGGACCATTTCTTTTATTAATCCAGAAATGGTCCCGTCAACCTTTGGATTTCCATTGGGCGGTCTGCAAACAGTCAGAAAATTTAGTGTTTATGCACCACGCATCTTTAGTTTTAGCCATAAATATAAAGGAAGTGTAGTGCACGTAGAATTCATAGACTTCAAGAAGGCGTTCAACACTGTGCATTGTCAAAATTTCTTCTGCAAGCTCAGGCGTATAGTGGTAAGAGGCAGCCTTTTGCATTGGGTCGCAAACTTTCAGACCGGTGGGTCTCATACCGTATGTCTTGGAAGCCAGCAGTCAGTGGCAATGGCGGTTGAGAGGGGGGTTCGCTTCTTGGCCCTATCATCTTTCTTCTGGATACTGATGATTGCATAAAAGTATTAGACTGTGAAATCTTAATGTTTGGTGATGACTTAAAACTTTACGATATTATCCGCAAACAAGGTGATGAAGCAAATCCACATGCAAGGTTGCATCGACTTTAGCAATGTTCGAACCGCTAGCTTCACTGGGATAATGTGTTTGGGCTGCCTGTTCGACCATAATTAGAATTTGCAATCCAGGTCTGGACACCGTGAACAGTAAAAAACCGAAAAATCCTTGAAAGTATTCAATGACACATAGCCTGCCTTACCAGACACGCATATCAAATCTTGACTTGCTTCCTCTGGATTTCAGACAGCTACGCGTAGACCTTTGAAGGCGCGTTCCTCAAAATCGGTTTGACACTTTCGGACTCCAAGGGATTTAGTCGTTTCGGGATTTCACACTTCTGGACACTCTCGTGGACTCCAGATACTAAGCATTGGATACTATTTAACAAACTCGTCATCATGGAATTTTTATTGTGTCGAAATTCATCAGAAGACGGAATCAAAGTGGAATTTGTTTCTCAAGTCATTGAACTGAACTCGCAACCTACAAAAAAAACAAGCGAAAACAGCCTACAAAGACCAAGGTGCAAGGATCTCAAGCTTTCTCGACGATAAGCAGTTATTCAGGACCTCGAAGATCTACAAACGGCTGAGTCGTTCCTGAATATTCTGCATATTATTTATACATATTTGAAAGTGCTTCTAAGCAATTAGGCGTATTGTCTACTCAGTCTGCTTCAAATATTTGCAATACTCGACACACCGTCGGAAGATTTTCGTTATTTTGAATATCAGTCAACACACTACGTCACAGTCACAAAGGCGAATTTAACATTTTGAATTTAATCGTTTCTATTACAACTAAAATGGAAGTAGAAACTATTGCTCTCGATAATTCTACAAAGCTGCCAGCGGGGCCGGGAATCGAAACCTCGGATACCTCGGGTGGAACTCGAATGGCTAACCGATGGATCTATAGAAGCGTATAGCCGTAAGGATCAAATTCACTCATGAAATACAAAAGATCGGTCACGAAGCTTATTGAAAAGTCCTCCTGCCAAGCGAACTAAAAGTCTTCAATGTTTAAGGGATGCAACTCATAAATATGAAGCCTGCATATCATATTTTACCCTTCTTAACAAATTTGCGAAACTTGAGTAGGTGGTCAATAGTCTCAGAGTGGAGCTGGAAGAGCTGAAGAAATTTTCTCGATTTCTCCCTCACGAGGAAATGCTAGTGATGCATGAATTTGAGGGAGGGGACCTAACGTACGCAGCAGCAGCATCTCTCGCCGAAGCGTCTTCGCACAAAAATGATCAGGCTAGTAACATAAATGGTCAAGTTGTCCTCGACGAGGAGCACCGTGATCAAGATTCTACAGAAACATCTCTAACCGTCTGCGGGACTTATACTCTGCGCGCGATTTCAGCACATAAGGAACTTTCCAAATTAAAAACCCCGCTAATTATAGGCTCATTTTCCGGACCGAAAGTGCAAAATGTACCCAGCACATCAACCACTCCTAGTGGGTATGCTAAGGCTGCATACAAATCACAGAAGGAAACCACAAATGTAGAAGGGGGGGGGGGCAGCACGAAGCCAGACCTGATCAGTGCCATCCTTGACTCCAAAAGAAGCCTATCTCTGGTGATGGTAACGGAAACACAAGGTCAAAAACTATTCCTAACAACATCTAGGGGTCTTCCGATAGCAGTAAGACTGGAAATATATCACGGGTTTCCCTTGACCGACAAAACTGCATAGTTGTTCAAGACGAGTCAAACGGAACTACAGGTAAGGTATTACAGAAGTCGTCCATAAATCGGGAAAACAACATGATCATACAAGGTGCTCCTGAGTCCACGTTTGACAGTACAACGGAACGAGTTGCCCGCGACTATGATCAAATACAAGAATACGTCAGCGCTGTCTTAAAGAATAGGGAAAACCTATACCGTAAATAAAGCCTTCCGTCAGGGTAAAGCAGACCTAGGCCGCGACCTACAAACAATTCCAAGGCCTCTCAAAGTTATATTCGATAACGAAGGCTTGGCATCAAATTTGCTAAAAGGAAAAACGGCCTTACGAAATTCGCACAAGCCAGTTTTTTTCAGCCAGAATACGAGCCGAGGGAGCGGATGAAGTAATAATAATAATAATAAGGTTTTTTTGTAAAGCACATCTTTGGCGCCGTCAAAAACCTCGGAAGGCAGGAAAAAACCTAACCCAAACCCATTTTTTCGCAGTGACCATTGTATTTGTTTTGATCTTTTGCTAGGTCAATAGTGTGCGAAATAAAGAGTTTGTTTTAAGTGAAAAAAACCTGACTTCTAGGGAAAAAATCTGGAAAAACATGAAATATAATAGCTATACATTGTAGGTGTTACGGTTTTATAGTAAGAATACTTGGGGTATGGAAAAACTGTCATGTCCTTTAACTGAGGTATACTTAGTCGCGGTCAGTTTGAAGGTGAAAAAAATCAGCTGAGGACATCGCATACTCCGTATATATGGGCCTGCTCGATACGGAGATTACAATCGTTGTCCATTGGTACAAGTTTGCTAATTAGATGGGACGTTGCAGATGTCTGAGGTGGGTCGAGGCAGCTGCGAGGCACCATCGTCATTCAAGTGCATCGGCAGAAGACATTTGGCCTTTCGTTTGTCGAATATCTAAGTGAGATTGAGATTTACATCATGAGTGTTTATGCTTCTGATACATTATAAGAGGAAACAATATATATTTTAGTATACTTGAAGAGAAAATTATTTTCTTTCATAATAATTTTTTATCAACATGAAGATGAGGCAACTGAGGATAGAATTGAGAGGAATGACCGAAAGCGGGGCAAAGGGCCTGAAAGATGGGCAAATAATACAAGTCAAGGAGCCCTTCCTCTGGCCAAAACCTGTCACGATGAGGATGGGCCTCACGGAGTAAACTCTCACTTAAGATCCTAACTACAAATGTACAAAGCTTGTTTAACAAGCTGGACGAAATAAAGAACTTAGTTGATGAGGTGAAACCAGACATCATGGCTTTAACTGAAACCTGGCTCTCAAAAGATATCGCTGATTCTGAATTATCAATTAGAGGATATCAGCTTTTCAGGAAAGACAGAACAACTAGGGGAGGAGGGCTTATAGTCTATGTCACTTGCAAGCTGACAGCCACGGCAGAAGTACCGGTCCCAGCACGAGATGTGGAAATGCTAAATATTACTATATCTGCTAAGTACGCCAGGCCACTGACGCTTTCCGTGACATACCGCCCGCCAAAAAAATTCTCATGACCAAGACACTATCCTCATAGCAGAATTGTATAAGGTTAGTGAGAAAAAAGACATCCTCATCGTTGGGGACTTTAACGCTCCTGGTGTTGACTGGCAGACATGGACTGCACAGGGTCTTCAAGACAACTTCAATCACAAATTACTACAATGGGCCACAGCCAAACTGCTCTGCCAAACCGTCGCGTTTGGAACGCCGGCTAGGGAAGGACAACAGTCGAACTGTCTCGACCTTATATTTACCCGAGAGGAGGAAACTGTGATTGACCTGCAGGATCGACCCCCATTAGGGTCAAGTGACCATATTATGCTGTATGTCGAGTATTCGCTGTTCTCCAAACCTTACTCCTCCGACACATGGGAAAGTATTATTTGGAAGGGCGACTACCCACTTATGAGAAGAGAAATGTCAGAGGTATCATGGGAAACAGATCTCCAAGGTGGGGCAAATGAACAGTGGATGACCTTTAGCTCGACGTTGAAAAGGATTCTTTGTCTCAACTGTCCCTTCAGAAGAAAGACAAGTACGAATCGCCCGAAGTGGATGAACTCAAACTTGCAGGCCGCTTGCAAAAAAAGGAACTGCTTCTGGAGACGCTAAAGATTAACCGGCTCCGGTAAACACTTACGGGTGTATAAGCAACAACGTAACATTTGCAAAAGAGAAGCTACTAAACTGCGCAAAAAATACGAGTTGAACATATTACACAAGTCGTTGGAACACCCCAAGATCTTGTACGGTTTCATACGTAGCACGAAGAGATCTCAGGAACTGATCCCTGCCCTTAGATCAGCCGATGGACAACTGGTGACCAAAGACCAGATGAAAGCTGTCCTCCTCACCGATTTCTTTGAATCCGTCTACACCCGAGAACCTACAACTTTTGCTGACGGTCCGTCCGCTCGTCGACTGATAACTGCACCCTTACCCTCCTCCTTATTGCCCAAAAAAGAGGACCTAGAGTTTTCACACAACAATGTAGGGCCGAAGTACTCCAACTTAAGCCTGCCAAATCACCTGGGCCGGACAAAATTCCTGCACTAGCACTAAGAGAATTAGCTAACGAACTATGCAAACCCCTGGCTGCCATCTTCCAGAAATATTTTGACGAAGGTGAACTCCCAGAAGAATGGAAGTGGGCAAACGTCACCCCGATCTATAAGGGAGGTTCGCGACTTGATTGCGCAAATTACCATCCTGTCAGTCTAACTTGCATCGCGTGCAAAGTAATGGAGTGCATTATTAAGAAGCATTTTACGTATTTCCTCGAAAGCAACAAAATACTATGTGATGGACAGCACGGCTTTCACCCAGGATGCTCTTGCCTCATGAGTGCTATTTACTCACAGGAGAAGTGGACAAAGGCCACTGATAAAGGCTATCCAATTGATGTTATATTCTTCGACTTCAAAAAGGCCTTCAATAGTGTACCATACAGGCTTCTTCTGCAGAAGATTTGGGACGTGGGAATCCAAGGTAAAATGAGTAAATGGATCAGTAGTTTTTTTTCCCTCAGAGAACAGAGGGTCGTTGTCGGAAACTCAACCTCAGAATGGACAATGGTCGAGTGTGGTGTACCACAAGGCTCAGTTTTTGGTCCGTTGCTATTCCTGATTTACGTAAACGACTGTCTCAAATAGCCTGATTGCGCAGCTGTCATGTTTGCGGATGACATAAAAATATGGGCTGAAACTAGGTGCGCCGACGACGCAAAGAGACTACAGTTGAACATCGATAAACTGGTTATCTGGTCGTCCACGTTGCTTCTTAACTTTAATGTATCCAAGTGTCTTGTTCTACACATAAGCCCGGAGTGAAAAGTGCCACCGACACACAGTTATTTTATCAATGGTACCGCATTAAACGAGGTTGAGACACACAAAGATTTGGGTATATGGACAACCGCGAACTTGATGCAAACAGAGCACTGTAAAATGTCCGTCCAGAAGGCAACTAGTACCCTGCACTGGATCAGTCGATCTTTCAAAATCTTTCCACCTGAACTCTTCGAAAAAAATATTTGGCAGCTTTCTGAAACCAAATCTTGAAAATGGAATGCCAGTTTGGACACCGTGGTTGAAGAAAGATGTGGAGCTTCTTGAAGAAGTGCAACGCAGGGCAAAAAAGATGGTCGACGGTCTCAGGGACTTACCATATCAGGAGAGATTGATAAAACTTGACCTTTTTCCTTTGTCTTACAGGAACGTTCAGTGCAGCCTGCTCTGGACATTCCGGATAATCCGGGGCCACATTTCCTCCCTAAAATTGGAGGATTTCTTCCAATTAGCCACCACTTCTCACCTGCGTGACCATCCTTACAAGGTCACAAACGAACGCACCCGATTAGACCTCCGAAAATATTTCTTCAGTCAACGCGTTGTCCGGCCTTCGATCTTGCTACCAAGCAAGACGGTTTCCGCTGACACAATTGCGGAATTTAAAAGAAGACTTGATGTGATTTTATTTGACAAAAGGCGACTTTTACAACACGATTTCCTACTGCCAGCACTGTGAACAATTTTTCTGGCTTCAGACCGTTTTCATTCTTTTCCGTGAAAATTCACTCGAAATTCTGTTATGATATTATATGTGCTCCCCCCGACTGCACATTAGCTGTAAGAATAACCTTGTTTGCGCTAAATTTATAGGGTCCTCAAGGGCATTTCTTGCCTGTTTCCCTTAAAATGTACATATACAAAAAGACCTAATGCAGACATTTTGCATACTACGGGGTCAGGACTGTCATCTTGCATCCAATGATTTCTTTCAAGTGGACACTACCACTAGCTTGTAATAATAAGGTTTATTTGTAAAGCACATCTTTGGCACCGTCAAAAACCCCAGAAGGCAGGAAAAAACCTAACCCGAACCCCTTTTTTCGCAGTGACTATTGTATTTGTTTTGGTCTTTTGCTAGGTCAATAGTGTGCGAAATAAGGAGTTTGTTTTAAGTGAAAAAAACCTGACTTCTAAGGTACAATACTAGAAAAACATGAAATAAAATAACCATACATTGTACCTGTTACGGTTTTTATAGTAAGAATACGTGGGGCCGGGAAAAACTGTCATGTCCTTTAACTGAAATATACTTAGCCGCGGTCAGTTTGAAGGCGAAAAAAATCAGCTGAGGACATCGCATACTCCGTATATATGGGTCTGCTCGATACGGAGATTACAATCGTTGTCCATTAGCAGGAGTTTGATAATAAGATGGGACGTTGCAGATGTCTGAGGTGGGTCGAGGCAGCTGCGAAGCACCATCGTCATTCAAGTGCATCGGCAGAAGACACTTGGCTTTTCGTTTGTCGAATATCTAAGTGATATTGAGGTTTACATGATAAGCATTTACACTTCTGATACATTATAAGAGGAGACAATGTATTTTTTAGTATAGTTGAAGAGGAAATTATTTTCTTTCATGATAATGTTTATAAACATTGAGATGTTAGTCGAAGAATATTGGAATAGATACATTGTTCTTAGTTTTTGTTTAATTTTTAATTTTTAAGGATTAGAAAAGGAGGCAAGGCACAATTTTGCTTGAGCTTTGATTTGATCAGCGTTGGAAACCATCGACTGGAAAGCATTCAGCAGTGGCCAGTTTTCCCCAAAATGTGCTGGAACTCTCCTGGACCGTTAGATCCATTTTGGTCCGAATTGGATGTCAAAGAAGTGGCTTGGAAATTGTCCTA
>JAYGXS010002387.1:0-10519 GCA_036362985.1 Ligula intestinalis | reverse complement strand
ATCTCGTCCTCATCTGACAGTAATATATTCTTTGATTCCATGGAATCAATGCCCGTAGCTGTTTTCCCAGACCTATGCTAACAAACTCTCAACTAGAGGTGAATATGCGAGTTCCAGGAAGCAGTTCAGAAGAAGAAGGTGCGACCATTGGAAGAAGCCTTTTATTGTCTTGACGTTTCGAAATCCATCGGAATCATTTGTCTTAGGTAATAGTACAATATTCTGGGTCATGCGCAGGTATCTTTGATGGGTACTGAGAGCGAATGGCTACCCGCGCAATTTTGTCAAATAATGCACGCGCAGGCAAGAGAAGAAACAATATCCAACTAGCCCAAACATTTGGCGAGCTCTTCCGTACGTTTAGAATGCATCAGAAGTGGTCGGCCGTCTGCTCACCCCACTTGGAGTTGGATTTACGCACAGACCAGAAGCAACCATCAGATGCCGGGTCATGGGACGGAAAGACCCACTGCCACATCAGAAAATGGCTGGAGTTGTTTACTGGATCTGGTGCAGTTGTGGACAAAGCAAATACGTCGGAGAAATCTTCCGATTTCTCCGGAAGCAAATGGCCGAGTATGCGGCGGCGGTGAGGAAGAAAGACGCCAACTCCCAGGTTGCAGCTCACTCGATGAGATCCGGCCATATTTTCATGTTTGACGAGGACGAAATCTTTGCAAGAGGTGACAACCGCGTGAGCCGCGAGCTGCCCGAGTCATGGTTCTCAGGCCCCCAGTCCATCAACAAGTACAACGATTTGGCGTTTCCCTACTTTGTACTGAGACATTGCCTGCGCAACATAATCGGTCACGTGGGAAGGGCTGGGCCTAGAAATAACTCTGACAACAGTGAGCAAAGTTTTCGCCCAATTACCAAGCATGTGCCTGACACGGACAAAGAAATCGCGACAATTAATTAGTCGAACATGGGGGGTCAAGCCATCACCACACCAATTAAGTCCCAAGCGGTGGCTACATGAGTGAATAATTATATTACACACGCTTATGCTTGCTACGAACTTTAAATACCGTGCATTATGTGCATGTTTCACCCCTATCTGCGCATGGCTTCGATTTTACTACCATTACCTACGATTAAGGATTCCCGACGGAATTTGAAACGTCAAGACCATAAAACTCTTCTTCCAGTGGTCGCATCTCCTTCTTCTATACTTTTATTATCCATTGGGCCAACCTGCAGTACATTCGACGTTCCCAGAAGCGTACGAGGATCTGCAGGCAACTCCGGCACTACAGACGTCAAAATTTCCAGGAGACTACGCAGGTGAGAATGCAAAATCTTGCAGTGCAAAGTCCAATCACTAAATCGACTACGAATGTCACCAACATCACTTGATATATCGCTCATATGGACGCAGTCATCAAACAAATGAACATTATGGATATCTTCAGATGAGCTCTCAAGTCCACCCCTATAGTCGTAGTCCAACAAACTATCGATAGACGATTCACTGTACCATTCGTCAAACGACGGGTTTTCTTGAATATGAGGCCACTTACCGCTCGGCAGCAGCTGGTCTACAACTTCGTCTGCAATTCTACTTATCTCCTGCGTTTCTATCAACGCACGCCACGTCAAATCACACCGTGAATCTTGCTTAAACTTGGAAATAACAAGTAGCATAGGGAAAAATATTATGGGGAAAAACGGCAAAGAAAGACCAGTAAACAGCACAAGTTAGCTTGAATAAAACAGCTGTATTAGGTATAGTAGGAAGAATTCGCAGGTATATTAGCAAAGAAGAAGTCAGCAGATCCGGAGCAGGCGTACAGTCACCGTCATACGCAAGTGATCAATGGGTGAGTCAGCCGGCCGGTGCCTTTGATACACTTGTTTGACACGCCGAGGTTCCTCAACGTAGATGTTTACGACCTTCAACTAATGAGCATGCGAGCAGGCAAAAACAGGGCAGCCGATCAGATGCCACGAAAGCACTATCATGATAATTCCGGCAACGGCGCTGTACAATCCGGCGTTGGCGCCGGAAATTTGCAACTATAGGAGCAGCACTTTCTGCTCTGTCCCACCGAATTGCGCACGCTGTGGTTGTTCTTTTTTAACATTCATTTATAATTTTTTTCGTGGTTTTTTTACAGTATGAGCAATTTGTTCAAAAGCACACATATCGACGTCGTGGGCAGCGCGAGGTTGACGAAATTTCAGGAAAGTTGACGAAAATGTGAGTGACGTCGACGTCGACGTCAGAAATATCTTTGTGGTCATCGGAAAGCTTCACTTCTGATAAGACAACTATCCACGCTCATCAACTTTGCTGAAGTACGCTTGCTTTCTAAAGCAGGAAAAATTCGGTTTGATATAGATAAATGGGACTCTCCTGAGTCTGAACAGTAACTTTCACCCTAAGCGTACTGACGATTCCTTGCGTCCAACAGTGTCCTGCACCCCGACCCCATTTTGTCAGCATCAATTCGTCTCGCTTTACCTCTTGCCATTTAGTTGTAGCGTTTGGGGAATCCTACAATTCAGTAGTTCCCTGGATAATAATAAGGCTTACTTGTAAAGCACATCTTCAGTGCCGTCCATGATCCCGTCGTGATTGATGACGTAGAACAGTAGAAGTAGATATATTGTCGGCCACCACCGTCTCTACATTTCCTGTGGGGTTATAATCAGAAATGACCGACGTATCTCCACCGAAGGATAATGGCAATCCCTGGACAATATGCCACTGCCTTCGTTATCATCGGTATGTTTTGCTTCAGAAAATGACAACGGATCCAGCACAATATTTCCGCTGAGTCTGCCTATGCCTTACAAAGGCAGGCGCTTTCCTTCCTTAACTGAAAGCAGGAGAACAAGTACACCCTGCCACAAAAGTTATCGTGGTGGGGGCCTCGCAGATTTTGGACCAAAAGGAAAACAAAGAACACCTTGGATGATGCAGATGATATATAAAATGGAAATTCATCCAGTCCATAGGATTGAACACAAAATGTGCCGGCCTCCAAACACAACAAGAAACTAAACTATTTTGTCCCCCATTGTCATAGGGCATCACCATCAAAATGAACTTGCAACAGATCAGACAAATGAATGTACTCTGTGTGCGCTATCCTCAGCGGCGTAACAGCGCAACTGCTACTAATTGCCTCACTGTACACAGAGTGAATCACAAAGGGCCTCAAAACTTCCAACTGATAGAGCACATGGCAAATATCAGAAAACTGAGGTGAAAACAGTACGTCTGTAAATGCCTTATCCTGTGTGGCTGTATATAGGCAGCTGTCCCTGGTGCCTGGCTAGAAGCCTATATTAAGGTCTTCTTGTTTCGTGACTTCTGCAACTGATATATCAGCCCTCAAACCGGCACTTTTATCGTCAGTCTTCATAACACTAATGCGTAACAGCAGGGGTTAAGATGAAATAACGTATGTCAATATATTAGTAGACTAATATACTTGATGGGGTGTTAAAACCTTATTGAAAATTACTTGTATCGTTTGCAAAAGTAGTGTGATGAATAACTACTGTAGCTCAGTTTCAACAAATGCCAAGTCATCCGCCTACGATCTCGTTTCAGAAAAGAGATACCATTTGATTACGACTACTTTACCGGAGGTCACCAATTCGGGCAAGCATCTCTGTGATGTTGCTTTGACTTCTACTGTCTTCTTCTGTATTCCTGGATGACCCCTTCATAACTCGGCGCAATATTATTTTTCCCATGGCAATAAGCATCCCTAACCCTCGACAGCAGGATTAAATCTAATTGCATCATGTCATACAATGCTACCTATTAAGGCAGTTTTTTCGCCTACATTTTTTTGGAAATCGGTGGCTCACTGAACTCATCCACCGATGTAGGATTTTTAACTGCCCAGATAATTATTTTATAAGCGTTCGTTATACATTTGTTAGAAAACAACGATTTATACAAGGGTTGTTAACACAAGATGACTCGAAATCATCTAGTCCTAATGACATTCCGCCCAAATACCTGAAAGAACTGGCTGAGGAGCTGGCTTAACCGCTTTCTATGCTTTTCAATACCTCGTTTGATGCTGGTTGTTTACCCACCATTTGGAAATTTGCACGGATCACACCGTTGTTTAAAGGCGGCAAAAAGTTTTCTGCAAACAATTAAAAACCGATCAGCCTTACTTCGATCTGTTGCAAAATCATGGAAAAATTACTAAAGCGAGAGCTGATGCGTTTCCTATAACAGTATAATCTACTATCGGATGCGCAGCATGAATTCCGTAGAGGCAGGTCCTGTGTGACGAACTTGCTGTATTGTCTGGAACGCTGGACTTGGGCAGTTGATGGAAGAAATCCACTTCATGTAATCTACATCGACTTCAAGAAGGCATTTGACAGCGTCCCACATCAACGACTTCTGGACAAACTCAGCCAAATAGCTGTTCGATAAAATCTGCTGAAGTAGATTCAAAGCTTCATACTTGGCCACTTCCAAACTGTCCAGATTGGTGACCAGCAGTCGGCAGACGTTGCAGTCGAGAGCGGTGTCCCCCAAGGCTCTGTCCTTGGCCCTATACTGTTCATAATATACGTCAATGACTCCGTCCGTGAACTGGACTGCGATGTGGCTATGTTTGCCGATGACATTAAGATTTGCAACGTCATCAGAAATTCAGCTGACGTAAAACGTTTGCAGATAAACCTAGACCGTCTTCAAACTTGTTCTAAAGACTGGCTTTTGCCGTCTAATGAGAAAAAATGCAGTATCCTACGAGTTGGCCGACCCATGGCTTAAAGCCTAAATGGCATCCATTTGCAAGAAGTGGACGCGCAGAAAGATTTGAGAGTATGGATCTCTACGTCTCCCAAGCCCTCGCTGCACTGCGCAAAAGTAGCCAATTCTGCGATGTCCGTCCTATACCTTGTCAAACGGGATTTCTGCGCCTTTGCTAAACATGTTTCGCTAAGGTCTCTGGAACATTTGTACGACTGAAGCTGGAGTTTGCTATCCAACCATGGAAACCCTGTACCACGAAAGAACTCAGTCTCCTCGAGAAGGTAGAAAAGCGTGCAACTAAGCTTGTGACCGGGCAGCGATCATTTCCCTATGAAACACGTTTATCAAACCTCGACCTCTTTCCTTTAAGTTACAGGCAGCTACGTGGCGATCTGATACAAACATTTCGTATAATGCATGGTCAGGACTGCTGCCTAATGCATGGCGAGTTCTTCGAATTGGCTACGACCACGAACTTAAGGGGACACCCGTTCAAACTACCCGTAACAGGATTCGGACTAGACCTACAAAAGTTCTTCTTTTGTAATAGAGTGGTTGAAGCTTGGAATGCTTTGCCCCTAGATGTTGTTATGTGCACTTCCATAGAAGTCTTTACAAAGAGCTAGACTGCTATAATAATGCGCACTCTAACACCAGTTAACCGCTGCAGGCTGCAGGACGAAGGAAATATATTATTTCGCATAAAATTACTGCTTCGTTTGAGTAACACTGTATCATGAAATTTTTATCGCTGCTAAATTTATCCCTGTTCATGCAGCTTGCTTAGGCTGACCAGTAACGGATAGTTGCGGTCGTGGCGGCTTCTCCTGTTTTCGTCGCGTTGATGACGGCCCCGGAAATCGACAAAGGCGTATTGTGGTCGCAGCTCCGATTGTTCGGGATCTTCTCGTGACTCTGCAGTCTCGTCCTCGTCCCCGTATGGCACTTCCGATCAGGATATAAGTCGTGTTGGACCACATAACCAGCCGCCAACATCAACAGCTGCATCCTGCCATATTTTTCAAACACTTTCTCCCATAAGCGACAGTTTTTCTCCTAAAAAACCATAAACTACATTCCATATTGTGAATTTTGATCCATGCCTTAGGAGTT
Organism: Ligula intestinalis; assembly: GCA_036362985.1. Lineage (NCBI taxonomy): Eukaryota > Metazoa > Platyhelminthes > Cestoda > Diphyllobothriidea > Diphyllobothriidae > Ligula > Ligula intestinalis. The sequence continues at coordinate 4,668 of JAYGXS010002387.1, read as the reverse complement.
TTTTCACTGTCTGCTCTTTTTGTTCAGTTATACCTGTTGGCTCGTGCTAACTGACATCATCCCATCTGATTAGATTACTTGGAATAGATAAGTAGCCACCCACAATTACGTAAAAGACCTTCTTTGAAATGTTCGTCATTGTTGATGCATTTCTTAACTACTGTGTACCGATAGGGAGTTAAAAGGCATTTGCTTATATTTACCTTAATAAATTGACTTTACTTGACTTGACAGCGAAAATTTATGGCTTTGAAACATATGCATGCTTGGACAGAATCTATTTGTAAATATGGGTTTTCAAAGGCTCTGCCTATCTTCCTTATATATGCTGAATTTTGCTTAATTAACGTAGAACAGATGCACAAGAAATAATTCAATGTGGAAAAAGTTTATGGCTTAAAATGTAATAAAGATGACGGGCTCGGAGCTTTTGTGAAGAAGAATGCCATGTTGAGGATTTTACAAACCTGAATTTTCAGCAAAAATGGCTCCATTCACGGAGAGCAGATGGCAAGGTAAATAAAGGATCATTTTAAAAGGACAAAGGTAAAAGGTCATGTAATACTCAAAAGTCAAGTTTTTCACGACATTCCCATCAACTATGGAGACAGATCGGCTTTCAACTTCTCCATTTCCGCTTCTTCACACGCTTTTTTCTTCGTGTTGGCATCCTACGGAAAATTGTCGATGTTGGTGTTGTTTGTGAATTGCATATGCGACAGATTGGTCGCATTTGACAAATATTGGGATGGTGATATGTTGTAGATAAAATAACTTGTTTTCGTGCATTTAAAAAGGTAGCAGTGTACTGTAGATATGACCTCATGATCACAAATGCAGACAAACAAAGCAAAGGATTAGAGAGGATGGTATAGGATAATAAATTCCCCCGTGAATGGAGAGCAAAAAAATGGTTTGCTCAAATTCGAAAGCCGCGCCTCTGGTGCTGATTAACGCAGCGCTAGCCAAAGGCAAAGCCGACCGTCAATAATTAAAAGTCAAACGTGGCCAGATCCCTCATCCTTTTTAAAACTACACACTTCACTCTTAGTCTCAGTTAATGGTCGATACAGTTCCTACCCATTTATATGAGCCACTGTCCCCAGTGTCTATATGAACGAAGAATTACTATAATTTTATCTCAACTTCTAACGGAGGGACTTCGCGTTGGGATTTACAGGCGGGGCGTCCGGCATATAATTATTAAAGGACTATGGTGCGGTTGAAGTTCAATGGAATTTGCTGTAAAATGGGCCGAAAGAATCATCATCACCACGAATAACGCTTTTTGGGAGAAAGAACGTTATGAGTAACAAAGGGTTCACGCCATGATTAGTGAAACCTTGTAGATATACCTCACGGAGATTTCGTATTCTAATTTATCGTCACGTCGTTGAGTGTGTGTTTTACTCACAGGCCAATAATCTTCTATTTCGTTTCTGCATACTGGATATTGGTACTGGCTGCATCGTGTGCCTGACGTACAATTTGACTGAGTTGCGTAGTCCCTGGAGGCATCAAACAGAAACATGAATGACGGCCGATACTGGCGTCTACAGAAGTCAGAAAAATAATGAAGAGATCCACGATACGCCAACAGAGAGGAAAGTTAGTGATGTCATAGTCATGTTCGGGGTAAATAAATTTTTGATCGCACAGTTAGCCCATTTAACGTTTTTGTTGCTTTATAGATGATGCGGTTTTGTTCTTGTTTTGTGGAGCCTACTAACTTACATAATTCCTGGAAATACTCTAAAACAGTTTGAACCGAAATCGTAAATGACAAACGATTTCGAGCATGACAAAGTATCATACTGACCGATCATCCCGTCGAAGCAGAGATAAGGTAATCAATCATAAAGTAGCTGTATACACTACTTCGTAGCGATATCGGTATGGATCATGTGATGTCTAATCCGACGCATTAGCTTGGAAAATCACTAATCATTGCTTATCTGGGAGCGTGAAATTTGATTTGGAATTTGGAATTTATATTTGTTAGCACCAGAACGGCACTGTCAATGCAGCGCATATTGAGCAAGCTTGACAAAAAATAAATGCAGATGTACTTAGTCCAGGCCAGCATATTCATACGTTTCATGGGTGAACCATAAATGATGAGGCGGAGTAGTGTTAGGATCACCGTACGACAGGCCTCTTTTCGATTTTGTGACTAAACTACGGATATAGCTGCCTGGCAAAATCTTAAAATTTTCTATTTACTCATAGTACGCTTCTTTTGGGCTATGTTCTGGTTTGAAGTGCTAGTATCAAGGCCCCTTTTAGTTTCCCTTGTCTGCTCATTCATGAAAATAGTATTCGTGGTGAGGGTCACCAGATAATTTTGCATACGACTAGATGACATCAATTTCAGTTTGTTCGGCCAAGATAATAGGTAGAGCATGCGAAGACCCCAGTGTGTGACAATATTTTAGATGCGGATCTACATGCATTCGGAAAAATTGTCACTATTGAAATGATATTCATTTTATTGAGGCACCATGGTTTATAAACAAACTCAATTTTCAGTTCGGTTTATTCATTTTATTTGGTGAATGTTATAGGCGTTGTCTTTTAAAACTCCATCATTGACATACCGGTGCGTCATATACATATGTACATGCACGCGTAAAATTGTAAATATCAAAAGAGTATTGATAACCAGTGAGTAGCACTATATTTACAAATAACTTGTCCCGTGTGTTTGTGGTGTTAGGTCAAGTTCATACTGCCGAGAGACAACAGGGGACACAGGTAATTATCCAAGCATTGTTCGAACAGCTGTAGAGACTTGACCTCCACGACTAATTGCGTGGAGATGAAGCGAGAGGTGCCACTGAAACATTTCCTCAAAGCGCAATCCTTTCCTTAGGCCGTGTATTATCTCGTAAACTAAGATAAACACCCCTATTTGTTGCGTGTACTACAGAGGGAATAAATTTACGCATTCCAATCTTCCTATGCAAGGTTTTTTTGACCTTTTACACATTCTGTTGCCCAACGCTGCACATTCCAGTGACAATTTGTGTCCTTTGTACATAAATAATAATAAATAATAAATAAATTTTATTTTTTAGGCCCGAAGGCCTCGTCATTGCAAACTTAGTGCTGTGGAAAAATAAATACAAAGTTGATAAATGCTGCTTTCCGTGAACAACCACATAGGCAGCAGGAGCGTTTAGTACTGTTGGCAGATAAAATTAATACCAACCAATATATCGTCATTTAAAAATAGTAGTCGACACTCCCTAAAAACGCATGGTGAACTAAGGAGGAAGCAGTGAAAAAAACTCCTACCATTAAAACGGGGGCAGAGTTCAACGGACCCCCACTTAAAAAGAAAACAAAACGTAGGAGAAAAAACTGCTTCTATAAAATTAAGGAGGTTGGTTGATAGGATTAATTGTAGTGCAATGTGACAGGACTGTTGATGAGAACGTAGGAGAATTGGAAATGCTTCTTGTCAATTGGAGAAATCATATAGCAGCAGAGGCTGTCGTTCACCAATGTAACACGCCCGACTGGCTTCATGGTCAACCATCAAGGAAGTGAGACCGGAGGAGGCCATCGCGGACAACAGGGTCGACAAGATAAGGGAACGGCAGAGGTCACGTGATCATCACCGAAACGCCGGAGATGCGACCTTATGGACTGCGAAGTCCAGCGATGAGCTGGCGAAAATAGCAGAAGCGCCGTGAGCACGATTAGAGACCATGAAGCCCATCGTCAGGGTTGTAAAACGCGGAACGGAGAACGGCAATGATGACTGGACAGAGACGCGGACGAAACATCGTTGCAAATATCACTCTATAGAGGAAGAAATAGACATATATGGAAAACAATGTAATGTATATATATAACCACCTCAAATACCAGGAAGACCTTTTCAAAGTCTAAAAGTTGTGTGTTTGGGAAGGAGACGGATAACAAGGCCTTTATATTTTCCAAAGTTAAGTGTTTACGTAATTTGACTTTAAAGCTATGATCGCCATGATCGCCATGCCTGTATGGCATATTCTAAATGTGATAGAGCGAAGCTGCATTACATTTTGTCAAAGAGATCTTCGGCAAAAGCAACAAACGCCCTTTTGATGGCATATAGCACTCCCGTGGCTTTGTTTGTGGCCTTGACACATTATAACGATGGCTTCAGATCGCTCTTTAGCCAAAATTCCGAGGTCCTTCTGCGATGATTCTGTGGGACTTTGAGTGTTATGCAGGTAATATGTCCTTATGCTGTGAGGTATAGGGTAGTTCGTCGGACGCAGGTGGAGAACTGCACACGTTTGCAGGTTGAATCCTGGGGCTCATCTTTTGGACCACATCTACAGTCGGCAAAGATTATTTTACAGAGCTCCGCGGTCGTTCGGGTACTTTATGACCTGCCAGGGCTCAACCTCATTGACAAGCATGATCTTACCACAATCCAGTTCTTGAAGTCTGTCATTAACATGGAGGATAAAGAATAAAGGCGTGAGAATGGAGTCTTGAGTAGCACAACTAGGCGGTCCCAGTCCGATTTATCCTTCCCAATGTAAACGCGTAGTTTCCAACCGACCGAAAATGTCCTGACACATTTCATAGATTTCTCGCTGCTGCAAAGAATTAAAACAGAAAATTCGGCCCGAACCTATTCATCTTCATTATGATTGCCTGCACACGAACCGA
>JAYGXS010002386.1:0-10520 GCA_036362985.1 Ligula intestinalis | reverse complement strand
TCGGTTCGTGTGCAGGCAATCATAATGAAGATGAATAGGTTCGGGCCGAATTTTCTGTTTTAATTCTTTGCAGCAGCGAGAAATCTCTGAAATGGGTCAGGACATTTTCGGTCGGTTGGAAACTACACGTTTACATTGGGAAGGATAAATCGGACTGGGACCGCCTAGTTGTGCTACTCAAGACTCCATTCTCACGCCTTTATTCTTTATCCTCCATGTTAATGACAGACTTCAAGAACTGGATTGTGGTAAGATCATGCTTGCCAATGAGGTTAAGCCCTGGCAGGTCATAAGGTACCCGAACGACCGCGGAGCTCTGTAAAATAATCTTTGCCGACTGTAGATGTGGTCCAAAAGATGAGCCCCAGGATTCAACCTGCAAACGTGTGCAGTTCTCCACCTGCGTCCGACGAACTACCCTATACCTCACAGCATAAGGACATATTACCTGCATAACACTCAAAGTCCCATAGAATCATCGCAGAAGGACCTCGGAATTTTGGCTAAAGAGCGATCTGAAGCCATCGTTATAATTTGTCAAGGCCACAAACAAAGCCACGGGAGTGCTATATGCTATCAAAAGGGCGTTTGTTGCTTTTGCCGAAGATCTCTTTGACAAAATGTAATGCAGCTTCGCTCGATCACATTTAGAATACGCCATACAGGCATGGCGATCATGGCGATCATAGCTTTAAAGTCAAATTACGTAAACACTTAACTTTGGAAAATATAAAGGCCTTGTTATCCGTCTCCTTCCCAAACACACAACTTTTAGACTTTGAAAAGGTCTTCCTGGTATTTGAGGTGGTTATATATATACATTACATTGTTTTCCATATATGTCTATTTCTTCCTCTATAGAGTGATATTTGCAACGATGTTTCGTCCGCGTCTCTGTCCAGTCATCATTGCCGTTCTCCGTTCCGCGTTTTACAACCCTGACGATGGGCTTCATGGTCTCTAATCGTGCTCACGGCGCTTCTGCAATTTTCGCCAGCTCATCGCTGGACTTCGCAGTCCATAAGGTCGCATCTCCGGCGTTTCGGTGATGATCACGTGACCTCTGCCGTTCCCTTATCTTGTCGACCCTGTTGTCTGCGATGGCCTCCTCCGGTCTCACTTCCTTGATGGTTGACCATGAAGCCAGTCGGGCGGTGTTACATTGGTGAACGACAGCCTCTGCTGCTATATGATTTCTCCAATTGACAAGAAGCATTTCCAACCCTCCTACGTTCTCATCAACAGTCCTGTCACATTGCACTACAATTAATCCTATCAACCAACCTCCTTAATTTTATAGAAGCAGTTTTTTCTCCTACGTTTTGTTTTCTTTTTAAGTGGGGGTCCGTTGAACTCTGCCCCCGTTTTAATGGTAGGAGTTTTTTCACTGCCTTCTCCTTAGTTCACCATGCGTTTTTAGGGAGTGTCGACTACTATTTTTAAATGACGATATATTGGTTGGTATTAATTTTATCTGCCAACAGTACTGAAGGCTCCTGCTGCCTATGTGGTTGTTCACGGAAAGTAGCATTTATCAACTTTGTATTTATTTTTCCACAGCACTAAGTTTGCAATGACGAGGCCTTCGGGCCTAAAAAATAAAATTTATTTATTATTTATTATTATTTATGTACGAAGGACACAAATTGTCACTGGAATGTGCAGCGTTGGGCAACAGAATGTGTAAAAGGTCAAAAAAAACCTTGCATAGGAAGATTGGAATGCCTAAATTTATTCCCTCTGTAGTACACGCAACAAATAGGGGCGTTTATCTTAGTTTACGAGATAATACACGGCCTAAGGAAAGGATTGCGCTTTGAGGAAAGGTTTCAGTGGCACCTCTCGCTTCATCTCCACGCAATTAGTCGTGGAGGTCAAGTCTCTACAGCTGTTCGAACAATGCTTGGATAATTACCTGTGTCCCCTGCTGTCTCTCGGTAGTATGAACTTGACCTAACACCACAAACACACGGGACAAGTTATTTGTAAATATAGTGCTACTCACTGGTTATCAATACTCTTTTGATATTTACAATTTTACGCGTGCATGTACATATGTATATGACGCACCGGTATGTCAATGATGGAGTTTTAAAAGACAACGCCTATAACATTCACCAAATAAAATGAATAAACCGAACTGAAAATTGAGTTAGTTTATAAACCATGGTGCCTCAATAAAATGAATATCATTTCAATAGTGACAATTTTTCTGAATGCATGTAGATCCGCATCTAAAATATTGTCACACACTGGGGTCTTCGCATGCTCTACCTATTATCTTGGCCGAACAAACTGAAATTGATGTCATCTAGTCGTATGCAAAATTATCTGGTGACCCTCACCACGAATACTATTTTCATGAATGAGCAGACAAGGGAAACTAAAAGGGGCCTTGATACTAGCACTTCAAACCAGCACATAGCCCAAAAGAAGCGTACTATGAGTAAATAGAAAATTTTAAGATTTTGCCAGGCAGCTATATCCGTAGTTAAGTCACAAAATCGAAAAGAGGCCTGTCGTACGGTGATCCTAACACTACTCCGCCTCATCATTTATGGTTCACCCATGGAACGTATGAATATGCTGGCCTGGACTAAGTACATCTGCATTTATTTTTTGTCAAGCTTGCTCAATATGCGCTGCATTGACAGTGCCGTTCTGGTGCTAACAAATATAAATTCCAAATTCCAAATCAAATTTCACGCTCCCAGATAAGCAATGATTAGTGATTTTCCAAGCTAATGCGTCGGATTAGACATCACATGATCCATACCGATATCGCTACGAAGTAGTGTATACAGCTACTTTATGATTGATTACCTTATCTCTGCTTCGACGGTATGATCGGTCAGTATGATACTTTGTCATGCTCGAAATCGTTTGTCATTTACGATTTCGGTTCAAACTGTTTTAGAGTATTTCCAGGAATTATGTAAGTTAGTAGGCTCCACAAAACAAGAACAAAACCGCATCATCTATAAAGCAACAAAAACGTTAAATGGGCTAACTGTGCGATCAAAAATTTATTTACCGCGAACATCACTATGACATCACTAACTTTCCTCTCTGTTGGCATATCGTGGATCTCTTCATTATTTTTCTGACTTCTGCAGACGCCAGTATCGGCCGTCATTCATGTTTCTGTTTGATGCCTCCAGGGACTACGCAACTCAGTCAAATTGTACGACAGGCACACGATGCAGCCAGTACCAATATCCAGTATGCAGAAACGAAATAGAAGATTATTGGCCTGTGAGTAAAACACACACTCAACGACGTGACGATAAATTAGAATACGAAATCTCCGTGAGGTATATCTACAAGGTTTCACTAATCATGGCGTGAACCCTTTGTTACTCATAACGTTCTTTCTCCCAAAAAGCGTTATTCGTGGTGATGATGATTCTTTCGGCCCATTTTACAGCAAATTCCATTGAACTTCAACCGCACCATAGTCCTTTAATAATTATATGCCGGACGCCCCGCCTGTAAATCCCAACGCGAAGTCCCTCCGTTAGAAGTTGAGATAAAATTATAGTAATTCTTCGTTCATATAGACACTGGGGACAGTGGCTCATATAAATGGGTAGAAACTGTATCGACCATTAACTGAGACTAAGAGTGAAGTGTGTAGTTTTAAAAAGGATGAGGGATCTGGCCACGTTTGACTTTTAATTATTGACGGTCGGCTTTGCCTTTGGCTAGCGCTGCGTTAATCAGCACCAGAGGCGCGGCTTTCGAATTTGAGCAAACCATTTTTTTGCTCTCCATTCACGGGGGAATTTATTATCCTATACCATCCTCTCTAATCCTTTGCTTTGTTTGTCTGCATTTGTGATCATGAGGTCATATCTACAGTACACTGCTACCTTTTTAAATGCACGAAAACAAGTTATTTTATCTACAACATATCACCATCCCAATATTTGTCAAATGCGACCAATCTGTCGCATATGCAATTCACAAACAACACCAACATCGACAATTTTCCGTAGGATGCCAACACGAAGAAAAAAGCGTGTGAAGAAGCGGAAATGGAGAAGTTGAAAGCCGATCTGTCTCCATAGTTGATGGGAATGTCGTGAAAAACTTGACTTTTGAGTATTACATGACCTTTTACCTTTGTCCTTTTAAAATGATCCTTTATTTACCTTGCCATCTGCTCTCCGTGAATGGAGCCATTTTTGCTGAAAATTCAGGTTTGTAAAATCCTCAACATAGCATTCTTCTTCAAAAAAGCTCCGAGCCCGTCATCTTTATTACATTTTAAGCCATAAACTTTTTCCACATTGAATTATTTCTTGTGCATCTGTTCTACGTTAGTTAAGCAAAATTCAGTATATATAAGGAAGATAGGCAGAGCCTTTGAAAACCCATATTTACAAATAGATTCTGTCCAAGCATGCATATGTTTCAAAGCCATTAATGTTCGCTGTCAAGTCAATTAAAGTCAATTTATTAAGGTAAATATAAGCAAATGCCTTTTAACTCCCTATCAGTACACAGTAGTTAAGAAATGCATCAACAATGACGAAGATTTCAAAGAAGGTCTTTTACGTAATTGTGGGTGGCTACTTATCTATTCCAAGTAATCTAATCAGATGGGATGATGTCAGTTAGCACGAGCCAACAGGTATAACTGAACAAAAAGAGCAGGCAGTGAAAAAACTCCTAAGGCATGGCTCATAATTCACAATATGGAATGTAGTTTATGGTTTTTTAGGAGAAAAACTGTCGCTTATGGGAGAAAGTGTTTGAAAAATATGGCAGGATGCAGCTGTTGATGTTGGCGGCTGGTTATGTGGTCCAACACGACTTATATCCTGATCGGAAGTGCCATACGGGGACGAGGACGAGACTGCAGAGTCACGAGAAGATCCCGAACAATCGGAGCTGCGACCACAATACGCCTTTGTCGATTTCCGGGGCCGTCATCAACGCGACGAAAACAGGAGAAGCCGCCACGACCGCAACTATCCGTTACTGGTCGGCCTAAGCAAGCTGCATGAACAGGGATAAATTTAGCAGCGATAAAAATTTCATGATAAAGTGTTACTCAAACGAAGCAGTAATTTTATGCGAAATAATATATTTCCTTCGTCCTGCAGCCTGCAGCGGTTAACTGGTGTTAGAGTGCGCATTATTATAGCAGTCTAGCTCTTTGTAAAGACTTCTACGGAAGTGCACATAACAACATCTAGGGGCAAAGCATTCCAAGCTTCAACCACTCTATTACAAAAGAAGAACTTTTGTAGGCTTACTCCGAATCCTGTTACGGGTAGTTTGAACGGGTGTCCCCTTAAGTTCGTGGTCGTAGCCAACTCGAAGAACTCGCCATGCATTAGGCAGCAGTCCTGACCACGCATTATACGAAATGTTTGTATCAGATCGCCACGTAGCTGCCTGTAACTTAAAGGAAAGAGGTCGAGGTTTGATAAACGTGTTTCATAGGGAAATGATCGCTGCCCGGTCACAAGCTTAGTTGCACGCTTTTCTACCTTCTCGAGGAGACTGAGGTCTTTCGCGGTACAGGGTTTCCATGGTTGGATAGCAAACTCCAGCTTCAGTCGTACAAATGTTCCAGAGACCTTAGCGAAACATGTTTAGCAAAGGCGCAGAAATCCCGTTTGACAAGGTATAGGACGGACATCGCAGAATTGGCTACTTTTGCGCAGTGCAGCGAGGGCTTGGGAGACGTAGAGATCCATACTCTCAAATCTTTCTGCGCGTCCACTTCTTGCAAATGGATGCCATTTAGGCTTTAAGCCATGGGTCGGCCAACTCGTAGGATACTGCATTTTTTCTCGTTAGACGGCAAAAGCCAGTCTTTAGAACAAGTTTGAAGACGGTCTAGGTTTATCTGCAAACGTTTTACGTCAGCTGAATTTCTGATGACGGTGCAAATCTTAATGTCATCGGCAAACATAGCCACATCGCAGTCCAGTTCACGGACGGAGTCATTGACGTATATTATGAACAGTATATGGCCAAGGACAGAGCCTTGGTGGACACCGCTCTCGGCTGCAACGTCTGCCGACTGCTGGTCACCAATCTGGACAGTTTGGAAGTGGCCAAGTATGAAGCTTTGAATCTACTTCAGCAGATTTTATCGAACAGCTATTTGGCTGAGTTTGTCCTGAAGTCGTTGATGTGGGACGCTGTCAAATGCCTTCTTGAAGTCGATGTAGATTACATGAAGTGGATTTCTTCCATCAACTGCCCAAGTCCAGCGTTCCAAACAATACAGCAAGTTCGTCACAGAGGACCTGCCTCTACGGAATTCATGCTGCGCATCCGATAGTAGATTATACTGTTATAGGAAACGCATCAGCTCTCGCTTTAGTAATTTTTCCATGATTTTGCAACAGATCGAAGTAAGGCTGATCGGTTTTTAATTGTTTGCAGAAAACCTTTTGCCGCCTTTAAACAACGGTGTGATCCGTGCAAATTTCCAAACGGTGGGTAAACAACCAGCATCAAACGAGGTATTGAAAAGCATAGAAAGCGGTTAAGCCAGCTCCCCAGCCAGTTCTTTCAGGTATTTGGGCGGAATGTCATTAGGACTAGATGATTTCGAGTCATCTTGTGTTAACAACCCTTGTATAAATCGTTGTTTTCTAACAAATGTATAACGAACGCTTATAAAATAATTATCTGGGCAGTTAAAAATCCTACATCGGTGGATGAGTTCAGTGAGCCACCGATTTCCAAAAAAATGTAGGCAAAAAAACTGCCTTAATAGGTAGCATGGTATGACATGATGCAGTTAGATTTAATCCTGCTGTCGAGGGTTAGGGATGCTTATTGCCATGGGAAAAATAATATTGCGCCGAGTTATGAAGGGGTCATCCAGGAATACAGAAGAAGACAGTAGAAGTCAAAGCAACATCACAGAGATGCTTGCCCGAATTGGTGACCTCCGGTAAAGTAGTCGTAATCAAATGGTATCTCTTTTCTGAAACGAGATCGTAGGCGGATGACTTGGCATTTGTTGAAACTGAGCTACAGTAGTTATTCATCACACTACTTTTGCAAACGATACAAGTAATTTTCAATAAGGTTTTAACACCCCATCAAGTATATTAGTCTACTAATATATTGACATACGTTATTTCATCTTAACCCCTGGTGTTACGCATTAGTGTTATGAAGACTGACGATAAAAGTGCCGGTTTGAGGGCTGATATATCAGTTGCAGAAGTCACGAAACAAGAAGACCTTAATATAGGCTTCTAGTCAGGCACCAGGGACAGCTGCCTATATACAGCCACACAGGATAAGGCATTTACAGACGTACTGTTTTCACCTCAGTTTTCTGATATTTGCCATGTGCTCTATCAGTTGGAAGTTTTGAGGCCCTTTGTGATTCACTCTGTGTACAGTGAGGCAATTAGTAGCAGTTGCGCTGTTACGCCGCTGAGGATAGCGCACACAGAGTACATTCATTTGTCTGATCTGTTGCAAGTTCATTTTGATGGTGATGCCCTATGACAATGGGGGACAAAATAGTTTAGTTTCTTGTTGTGTTTGGAGGCCGGCACATTTTGTGTTCAATCCTATGGACTGGATGAATTTCCATTTTATATATCATCTGCATCATCCAAGGTGTTCTTTGTTTTCCTTTTGGTCCAAAATCTGCGAGGCCCCCACCACGATAACTTTTGTGGCAGGGTGTACTTGTTCTCCTGCTTTCAGTTAAGGAAGGAAAGCGCCTGCCTTTGTAAGGCATAGGCAGACTCAGCGGAAATATTGTGCTGGATCCGTTGTCATTTTCTGAAGCAAAACATACCGATGATAACGAAGGCAGTGGCATATTGTCCAGGGATTGCCATTATCCTTCGGTGGAGATACGTCGGTCATTTCTGATTATAACCCCACAGGAAATGTAGAGACGGTGGTGGCCGACAATATATCTACTTCTACTGTTCTACGTCATCAATCACGACGGGATCATGGACGGCACTGAAGATGTGCTTTACAAGTAAGCCTTATTATTATCCAGGGAACTACTGAATTGTAGGATTCCCCAAACGCTACAACTAAATGGCAAGAGGTAAAGCGAGACGAATTGATGCTGACAAAATGGGGTCGGGGTGCAGGACACTGTTGGACGCAAGGAATCGTCAGTACGCTTAGGGTGAAAGTTACTGTTCAGACTCAGGAGAGTCCCATTTATCTATATCAAACCGAATTTTTCCTGCTTTAGAAAGCAAGCGTACTTCAGCAAAGTTGATGAGCGTGGATAGTTGTCTTATCAGAAGTGAAGCTTTCCGATGACCACAAAGATATTTCTGACGTCGACGTCGACGTCACTCACATTTTCGTCAACTTTCCTGAAATTTCGTCAACCTCGCGCTGCCCACGACGTCGATATGTGTGCTTTTGAACAAATTGCTCATACTGTAAAAAAACCACGAAAAAAATTATAAATGAATGTTAAAAAAGAACAACCACAGCGTGCGCAATTCGGTGGGACAGAGCAGAAAGTGCTGCTCCTATAGTTGCAAATTTCCGGCGCCAACGCCGGATTGTACAGCGCCGTTGCCGGAATTATCATGATAGTGCTTTCGTGGCATCTGATCGGCTGCCCTGTTTTTGCCTGCTCGCATGCTCATTAGTTGAAGGTCGTAAACATCTACGTTGAGGAACCTCGGCGTGTCAAACAAGTGTATCAAAGGCACCGGCCGGCTGACTCACCCATTGATCACTTGCGTATGACGGTGACTGTACGCCTGCTCCGGATCTGCTGACTTCTTCTTTGCTAATATACCTGCGAATTCTTCCTACTATACCTAATACAGCTGTTTTATTCAAGCTAACTTGTGCTGTTTACTGGTCTTTCTTTGCCGTTTTTCCCCATAATATTTTTCCCTATGCTACTTGTTATTTCCAAGTTTAAGCAAGATTCACGGTGTGATTTGACGTGGCGTGCGTTGATAGAAACGCAGGAGATAAGTAGAATTGCAGACGAAGTTGTAGACCAGCTGCTGCCGAGCGGTAAGTGGCCTCATATTCAAGAAAACCCGTCGTTTGACGAATGGGACAGTGAATCGTCTATCGATAGTTTGTTGGACTACGACTATAGGGGTGGACTTGAGGGCTCATCTGAAGATATCCATAATACTCATTTGTTTGATGACTGCGTCCATATGAGCGATATATCAAGTGATGTTGGTGACATTCGTAGTCGATTTAGTGATTGGACTTTGCACTGCAAGATTTTGCATTCTCACCTGCGTAGTCTCCTGGAAATTTTGACGTCTGTAGTGCCGGAGTTGCCTGCAGATCCTCGTACGCTTCTGGGAACGTCGAATGTACTGCAGGTTGGCCCAATGGATAATAAAAGTATGGAAGAAGGAGATGCGACCACTGGAAGAAGAGTTTTATGGTCTTGGCGTTTCAAATTCCGTCGGGAATCCTTAATCGTAGGTAATGGTAGTAAAATCGAAGCCATGCGCAGATAGGGGTGAAACATGCACATAATGCACGGTATTTAAAGTTCGTAGCAAGCATCAGCGTGTGTAATATAATTATTCACTCATGTAGCCACCGCTTGGGACTTAATTGGTGTGGTGATGGCTTGACACCCCATGTTCGACTAATTAATTGTCGCGATTTCTTTGTCCGTGTCAGGCACATGCTTGGTAATTGGGCGAAAACTTTGCTCACTGTTGTCAGAGTTATTTCTAGGCCCAGCCCTTCCCACGTGACCGATTATGTTGCGCAGGCAATGTCTCAGTACAAAGTAGGGAAACGCCAAATCGTTGTGCTTGTTGATGGACTGGGGGCCTGAGAACCATGACTCGGGCAGCTCGCGGCTCACGCGGTTGTCACCTCCTGCAAAGATTTCGTCCTCGTCAAACATGAAAATATGGCCGGATCTCATTGAGTGAGCTGCAACCTGGGAGTTGGTGTCTTTCTTCCTCACCGCCGCCGCATACTCGGCCATTTGCTTCCGGAGAAATCGGAAGATTTCTCCGACGTATTTGCTTTGTCCACAACTGCACCAGATCCAGTAAACAACTCCAGCCATTTTCTGATGTGGCAGTGGGTCTTTCCGTCCCATGACCCGGCATCTGATGGTTGCTTCTGGTCTGTGCGTAAATCCAACTCCAAGTGGGGTGAGCAGACGGCCGACCACTTCTGATGCATTCTAAACGTACGGAAGAGCTCGCCAAATGTTTGGGCTAGTTGGATATTGTTTCTTCTCTTGCCTGCGCGTGCATTATTTGACAAAATTGCGCGGGTAGCCATTCGCTCTCAGTACACATCAAAGATAACTGCGCATGACCCAGAATATTGTACATTTACCTAAGACAAATGATTCCGATGGATTTCGAAGCGTCAAGACAATAAAAGGCTTCTTCCAATGGTCGCACCTTCTTCTTCTGAACTGCTTCCTGGAACTCGCATATTCACCTCTAGTTGAGAGTTTGTTAGCATAGGTCTGGGAAAACAGCTACGGGCATTGATTCCATGGAATCAAAGAATATATTACTGTCAGATGAGGACGAGAT
>JAYGXS010002385.1:0-10520 GCA_036362985.1 Ligula intestinalis | reverse complement strand
CAAATCATTGTCAAGCAAGCTTCTGCAGTTAGGGCAGACTCCTTGTTTATGAATTGGTGGGAGCCCAATTTTGTCGGTCATTTCCGCGTTAGTTGTAGTCGAGTGGGTCAGAAAAACGGGAGAATGGTGACTCATATACCAAGTGACACGCTCAGCTCCACAATATCAGGGCTGCCACTAAACACGGAGTGCGAATGCACTTTAGAATCAGGGAGGCGAATACAGTCCGGCGTCTTATACAAAGTCTCTAACGACATGGACGGATTGTAGGTCTTGCAGATAGTCGTATATTTACTCATTCGACTGGTATTTCATAAGTAAGCCCTTTTTGTGTGCATCTTTATACATCAGTACTCAGTGAGCCCACCGAAGTAACAGTGAGTGCCATTAATTCTACCACCGTACAAATCAACAGTTACTTTAAATGGGAAAATCACTAAACATCGGGTGCTCGTCTATGAAACGCTGGGTGGCTCAGATGCGCGCTCCTTCAAAGTTGATCGTGAAATTTTCATATTTCTTCTCTATGGACTTTCACCCTTCAAAACCATTCATTTGGCCGTCCAGGCGTACGCGAGACCGAAGAAAGATGTCCTAGGCGGGGGCTTTGGCAAATTAAGTTCGAAAATAACAGTGACTGCGAAAGGAGCCGGTGAGATACCGCAATGCAAAGATTTGTGTGCAAAGGGATAGAGCGCTTCGTTTAAAAAGGTTATCTCTATATGCCTTTGTGACAAGTATTTATTTTTACCTACAATCGAACACTTGATTTTTGATCAATTACTACTTCATTTTTACGAATAATGTCTACTTTCTGCATGGCAGGTGAAAAACTACTTTTTCGGTTAATCCACTTTCTGACTTACCAAAAATTAAATTTTAACTGACAAATCCACATTAATTCTAAAAAAAAATAGTTTGATAGCGGTTTGGAACTCCGTAAGTCTTTTCCTCGACGGGCAAATTGCAGGAAATCCAATGAAACACAAAAGAAATTTATTTGTAGGTATGACCATATCAAAACCTCGAGTCTACCCTCAGAAGCAACCTTTCGTCATTTAGTGCCTTTTGATGTGTGGAGTTAATTCATTTTTAGCAATAACATTTGTGAAAACAAAAATGTTTTAACATTGTAACAGAAAATTCCCACTTTGTTTTGTGCAACTGTTTGATTTCGAGAAATTTCGCTTTAAATAATTATGTATACCAACTGGTTTATCGAAAACGGTATTTCTTGTTTGCTTAACTCTCGATAGCCGCCGGCCCTGTAGGAGATCTCAAATGCCCTCAAACACCACTTTTATCGCCCAGACTTGCCTGCTCATGGAGCTCTTCACTGATACCTAACGGGATTATGCGAAATTACACCGTCCAGCTATTCGACATCACGTCGGATCTCTCAGTCAATGTCATTGAGACCATGGAACCGTCGGTTACCTTGGAGGAGCAAATTGACTTTACCAACGTCTACCATGTTTCAGTTGCTGCAGTCACAGTTCTTGTGGACCAACAAACTCAATTCAATGTCAAATTTCAGACTTCGAGTAGGTTGCTACATGCGAAAGGTTTAGTATTTCTCCTTCATGTACACAATGTTATAGGAATGATCGCTTGTGAAATGACCAAATCCCAGTTTCTGCAATGACTTTGGTGAATTATGCAAGCAGAAAATCATAGTTTTTTTCGAAACCTCTTCTTCAGAAATCCCTGCCTCTATTTAATTGAAGATTTTAAATTGTGGTCGGTAAGAAATGAAACCCACTGTTGAAGAGCACAGCAATCGCATCCATAAGTGAATAAATCTATTATGTCGCTCAATTGTTTATAGTGTGAGTTATGGTTCACTTGTGGTGGAAAAATAATTCGAAATGTCATCCCATCCTAGCAATATTTCTTTGATAATAGGCTGTGAAGATGACTAAATACGTCTGCATCATATAGTTTTGGAATCATAATCTAAAAATACTGCCTATTTGGCTGGCCGGTGGTTTATAAAATCGCCATATTACCTTTATTTGTTTTAATTGTGCACTTGTGGTTCAAATCTTATCTCTCAAAGCGTTTTGCATGTCTGTCAGCAAACCTGCTAGCATTCAAAAAATAATTAGCAATCATTTAGACAGTTTCACCAAAAAGGTAATAATTCAAACGACCAATTATCCTCTTTGAATTATCAAAAGCAGCAGGTCATGATGGCAACCTTCCTAGATTAATATAATTGATGGGCTACAGGGTTTAAACGCCAATTTTTTTGCACGTTCCTCAATGTAGAATGCTTTTGATTATGCAGTGTGATTAAACTCATGGCGTGAAGCGGGCGTTTTTAGCTTAGAGGTAGAGCAGTAGCCTCCGGCAAAGGCTTTCTCTGATGCTCGAGTTTAAATCCCGCCAAACGCCTAGAGTTTTTCACACTTGGGTCAACTCAAATTAAGCAAATCAGCCAAACTAACTTAAAAATTAAGTCAGCCTAGTAGTCATTTTGGTGGATTCTAGATGATTGCTTAGGAAATCCTGCTTGGGCAGTCAACTTGCTCCCGTATTGGTAGATTCCATATGAGTGAAAAGTTGAGCAGGTAATATCGATTGAAGTTCCTGAATAGGTTCTCTTGTCGAGGACTGTTTTTCATTATCTGCTACTTTCAGAGCTACCTGAGAGCAGCGTTGACAAACTGCCATCCCGGCTGACTTCGCCGGTTTCCCAGCCATTCACCCAGTTTCCGCTGTTTTTAAGCCTAGGGCACATTATAGTCACCGAGTACAGCCCGTTACCGCAATCTCTATTTTCGTCAATGCAAAGAAAAAGACTACATCAACACGACCTGCACTCTGTGCACGACCTTTTCATTACGAGGCAAGTTATGACTTTCAAAATGCAAGTAAAAGACTAAGCTGCATGTGTCCATTTTTAGTGCAGGTTTCGGATCAGTGTTTTGAGTTCAGAACTCACTTAAATGCTGCAATTAAAGTCTACGTCTATAAATTCGGCTAGATGTAACTAAATAAATTATCCGATTATTTTTTAAATTCGCTAAAATATGAACCTAAACGGACTTATGGTATGTGTATCACTCTCCTCACCAACAGAATAGTACGGCGAGCAGAACACTTTGCAATGGTTGATTATAAACGGCATTTAATCACTTATGCGATCTTTAAGTAATCTTAAGGAAGTAAGCGCTGGAATTGCGAACAACGAAGCGCAATTTAATAGAAAATTGCCCCTTATTGATGTTTGGCAAGAAATGCTGATTTTGAATTGCTTAACATGTTTGGTCAATCCAAGTTCCTGCCTATTAAAATGAGTTGCCTGACTAGCTAAAGAAACTTTTAGTAAAAAGTGTTCACGAATTCTCATTAAGACTTACTATGATCATGTATATAACGGTGCCCAGTCGTGGGAGGTGCTTGTCCAGGAAAGAAGTGGAACCGTAAGCTAGGCCAATCACAACATTCACTTTGTCCTTGGTACTGATGAGAGAACGGTTCGACTGGACCATATATTCAATAGCCTTTTGAAACCAAAGTCAACTTACGAGTACGTATCGTTCCCACGCCCAATGTTTCCTTTTAATATTCTTGATGAATGAATTAAGTTAATCTCCTGCCGCGGTTTGGATGAAAATATTTTTATTTCGTTTAAGCGTCTCCGTGCGGATATACAAAATGCGAGATATGTAGAGACAAAAGGGATAGAAATCCAAACACAGTCCGTTGCCGGTAAGCAGTGCGTTCTGTATTATCATTTTATTGACTTGACAGATTAAAGACAATGCTCTAATGAACGCAGTTGTTTATCTGAGTGAAGAGGAAATAGAAGAATAGTGCTGGTCTGAGATTGTGAACTCCTGTGGGACTAACTAGCAGGAAGAGAACAAGTCACAATTAAAGAGAGATCAAATCGAATCGAAGATCAAGGACAGAAGCGTTAATTTGAATACACTTATGCAGAAATCCCCACATATTTTCTGCCGAAGGACAGGGAAGATCTCGTTCATAATAGTCCTTATATTCTTACATTTTCAGCAAGTTCCGTGAAATAATATTCCGACACGAGCACTGAAGTAGGCTACTGAGTTTATATTGAAATATACTTTAGAGCTCTTAAGATATCTTGACTTGGGTTGTAAAATACATGTTCGCAGCCACATCGTTCTATGTCACATTATAGGGGTGCAACACAAAGAACTTCCTGCTTCTCCTGACAGTACTGAAGCTGAATAACCGGTCTGTTTGAGCACGTATAGACATAGTAAAAATGCATCAACAATTGCTGGTATAGCGATAAATAATAAAATAATTTCAGGTTCGTAGCCCTTTGCTACTTAAAATCTTCTTGTATCTCCAAAATGCCAAAAAAAACCCACAAATTACTAACACGTTAACGACCTAAATTTGATGTTCATCGCATTGTGCATCAACTAGATCTATTCGGCAGTAAGTGCGTAAACATTTCCTGTTCCATGCTCCTTACAGCAACAGTTCCTCCGACAACTCCTTCAGTATCCTTGGCTGACGAGCAATTTCCACCAGCGGCGATAGCCGAAGTCATTTATCTGATAGCACTGACAACATGCATCACCTTCCTGCTGCTTCGTCATAAAAAGAAGAATGCACTCACCGCTGAAAGTAATGTCGAAGAGGACAACAAACGCGGTTTTTAACCTGAGACATACGTTTTCCGCTGCTTGTGACAAGCAATCAGCCTACCGCTGTGAAAACGATTAAAAATAAACCGTATACTTGGATTACCTGTCTTATTTCTGATATATTTTAAATAATGCTAACGGTAGTTTTAAGATGAGGAACTCGTGGATAAGAAATATAAGTATTACTTTCGCTGAATACTTTTCATATCATTAAAACATCTCTCTAAGGATGTAAGGGTAACTGGTACCATCGATAACCAATGCTCTGCTTAGCGTTCACAGGCCCGTATACGGTGAAAAGCGAAGTGTTCACGCGCTAAAAAAACCCGAATGAGGATAAGGGATGCTTTGCCTTAAGCAGCCTACTTTGTCAATCGAAGTCTACGCTGCTTAAGAATCCGTAGATGGGAACGAAAGCATGTTTCTCCAAACAGGCTGTTTGATCATCGCGTACGATGAGGTCCACTATGTGCCCATCACTATAGTCGGCGCAGGGACGTGTTAAACTGTTTCTGCTGGTACAATTGAGCGATATATATCGCAAAATTTCCCCCGATCACCGATCTGGACCCGGTGCAATGACGGATGCCATAGGATCGGAGGCATTGTCGTGGCCGAAAAAGCTAGTGCACTAGTGTACTTGGGAAAAGGAAATCTGCTAAATTCAATCGAAGTAGCCGGATTCTGCCCTACAACAGCACAGTTTTGCCAGGATAACACTGCAGAAGCCGAAGCACTTGGGATATAAGGATGCACCACGATCTCCCATTCCTCTTTCTTTTGTGAAATTTTAATCATGATAGGTGGACTCCATTTCTAAAAATATCCCAATGTACTCATAGCCGTGTTATCTAAGATGAAGCCTGAAGCCAAGTTATCACCATTTGTCAAAGAATTTGAGGATTGTCTGCGTCAAATACTTATATGTAGGAAAGCTATGTATGCACAAAATATAACATTGCATCCGTTGACTTGTAATAAAAAACATAGTAATAAGCTTGCATTTAAAGGAAAAAGAGCTTTGCGACATCCACTGTTTTCAGCACAAAGCACTTAACTGCATTGGAATTAATATCCTGGAATATTAGTACTACTTTAAACACTTTTGATTTCCCCTATCTGCGGACGGAAGAAACAACGACTAAATTTTCCCGGCAAGATTTGGCAATATCCTCTGTGTACATCTTAGAGTGAAGAGGTCTTACTGATGTAGCGGAAGTTTCAGTTACTTTGGTTTCCGAACTGAGAGCAGCTACACCATAACAACAGTAGACTGCTGATAAATGTTTGCATCAATATGCATAAAATGAGTAAGGCTTCTGTAAAATCAAGCTTAAAGACGTTTGGCTACCTTTTTAACAATAAAACTGAGTTGAACTGAATTATATATCCCAGTCTACCACGTTTCACTGATAAGACACAGTTAAAATAATCAGGAATATTGCATAGTTTGGTCAAAGACACATGCACATGAGCCAATGTTCATGGCTTGTATTTTTAAGTGAGTGTTAACCATCATTGAACAGATTAATAACACCACACCAGAGCCTATCATGGAAGTCCCAATACCGACTGCAATTACCTATTAAAAAAAGGTTGCTGTCATCGATAAACCAATGCTCAGTTTACCCTACTCACGCCCCTTAGTGCCGAGAATCGAAGTGGTCGCGCACTGAACAAGCCTAGATGAGGGTAAGCGTTGAGCTGGCTTCAGCCTGTACCTTATCAGCAAGAACACAAAGCTAGTTTTAAGCGCTCTCTAAAAAGTCTAGACTTAGGCCGGTGAAGAGGCCACTGGAAGGAACGAAAGCAGGGTACTGTTATTAGAGTTAAAAAAACTAGGTTTACGTTGTAAGGGTTGGCAACTCTTTCAAAAGTTCACTCTCAGGAAGTTTTTCCTCTGATACTGTAGTTGGGTATCTCTAATGGTTTGCTTTAAAAACTACTTCAACCGCGTATTAGGTTATAACTTAAGTGCAGCTCTACTATGGTGTTAATTCAGTTCTCCGATAAAGCAGTTTGGCCACCACGTACGTTGATTTGTGCCTTTCATCATGGTTGGCGCAGGGACGTTGGGTGAGGGGACGGTGTTGCATGGTGTGATTTAGGCTTCTGTAACATCGAGCTCAAATGCGTTTGGCCATCTTTCCCTCAATAAAGCTGAACTGAACTATATTTCTCAGTCTATCACGCTTCAATTATAAGACATGGTCAACATTTTACCTCTGATACTGTAGTGAGTTGTCCCGGTGATTTGATTTACAAACTCTGCCGAACGCCAAGGTATGGACTGACTAGTATCTTGCCTATGGCGTATTCAGTCTCAATTTAGAACAGTTTGGCCATCACGTACAATGACTTGTGTCTGTCATCATGGTGGGCAGAGAGATGGTGGATGAGGGGACGGTGATGTACACGTGACATTATTTATTTTGCTGTTAATCTTGCACCATATCCATCGCAAATGTACGCACTATCACTTACGTAATCCCAGTGGTATGATAGATTCAAGGAGACCGGAGGCATGATTGTGAGCAGTGGTTGGAAATGTTAAAAAGAAGTTGCACTTGGAAAAAATTAAGACATGCAACAGCGAAACGATTCAGCCCGATTCTTCTCAGTAACTAAGCCAAATGGTTCAGAAAAGAATGCTTCATATTCTCCCGTTCTTTGACCCACTAACTTCACTTATTGCTATCTGAAAGCCTCAAGTAAATTGAAGATTTTAGATTGCGGTCGGTAAAAAATGAAACCCACTGTTGAAGAGCACAGCAATCGCATCCATAAATGACTAAATCTATTATTTGGCTCAATTGCTCAAAGTGTGAGTTATGGTTCACTTGTGGTGGAAAAATAATTCGAAATGTCATCCCATCCTAGCAATTTTTCTTTGATAATACGCTGTGGAGATGACTGAATACATCTGCATGATATAGTTTTGGAATCATAATCTAAAAATGCTGCCTATTTTGCTGGCCGGTAGTTTATCGAATCGTCATATTACCTTTATTTGTTTTAATTGTGCACTTGTGGTTCGATCCAAAACATCAAGATCACGTAAGTTAGGTAAGAGGCAATCAATACAGTAGGAATTCAAACATTGTAGGCAGCTTAAACGCAGTAAACTGTGTAAGGCAAAAACATCAAAGGCAAAAAGGTGGGAAGGGGGTGGGTAAACTTCTAATGGCGCAGGGAAATTGTTGCATCAATGTACAAATTGTGAGTTAGGCTTCTGTAACATCGAGCTCCAATGCGTTTGGCCATCTTTCCCTCATTAAAGCTGAACTGAACTACATTTCTCAATCTATCACGCTTCAATTATAAGACACGGTCAACATTTTACCTCTGATACTGTAGTGAGTTGTTCCGGTGATTTGATTTACAATCTCTGCCGAACGCCAAGGTTTGGACTGACTAGTATCTTGGCTATGGCGTAATTCAGTCTCATTTTAGAACAGTTTGGCCACCACGTACAATGACTTGTGCCTGTCATCATGGTGGGCAGAGAGATGGTGGATGTGGGGACGGTGATGTACACGTGAAATTATTTATTTTGCTGCTAGTCTTGCACCGTATCCATCGCAAAAGTACGCACTATCACCCACGTTAGCCCAGTGATATGACAGAGTCAAGGAGACCGTAGGCAGGATCGTCGGCAGTGGCTGACAATGTTAAAACGAAGGTGCATTTGAAAATAAACAAATCTAAACTAGTGGATCTACCCAGCCCGATTCTGCTCCGTGACAACCCTAAACGACTCAAGATTGACGAATACATTGTATCTTGTCCTTTGACCTCCTTTCTATCATTTTTTAAACATCTTGACATTTTGTAAGGCAACAAACCCTTAAGCTTAAAACGCAATCGGAAGCTAAATTCAAATGATTCTCAGAATTAAGGCCAAATGAAATTTATAAACGAGGCACAAAATGATCCCGTTGATCGATGACAGACGTTGATATATTTTCTGGCCTCACTCTGCAAAACCGTTAGTATAAAACGTCAGCCTTTTTAATATGCATGTTTTTTCCTGATATTGGAGAGTATTTTTGAACATCAGAATATACGGTTTGGTTCATATTATATCACCGTTCAAAATCCAATGGTCTACGATACGCTGGATGGCCAAGAGACGCGCTCCTTCACAGTGTGATCTGACGTCTTCGGTTTTGTTCTCAACAGATGTCCGCCTTTGTCAACTGTCCATTTAGCAGTCCAGGAGTGCACGAAACCAAACAAGGATGGCTTAGGCGGGTGCTTTGGGAAAGCCAGTTCGAAAATGCCAGAGACTTCCAAAGAGTCCGGTGAGATGCCTCATGCACAGTTTTGTGTCTTAACGAGTGCTGCGTTTCCTTTCAATAGCCTCTCTCTGTGTGCCTCTTTGACAAACATTGATGGATTTTCAAAAATTGAGCACGTCATCATTTGGCAATTACTACATCAAAATAACTGCATTTTTCAACCTTCTGCGTGCCTGGCGTAAATGTTATTTTAATTGGTTAATCCACTTCCTGACTTATCACAAAATTAAACGTCTGATGAAAAATCCATCTAACTTGTAATAAAAATAATACTTAGTTAGCAATTTCTGACTCTCAATGTATTTTCCTTGACTATCGAATTGCAGAAAATACAATGAACCACAATATAGATTTCTTTGTAGATATGACGACATCAAAACATCGAGTCTAATCTCGGAAGCAACGTTCTGTCATTTAGTCACTGTTGTTAGTTGAGTTTTAGCAACAATATTTGCGCAAACTGACAAAACATTTTAATGATGTAACAGAAAATTTCCACTTTGTTCAGTGCAACCGCTGGACTTGGGCTAATTACCCCTTTTAGAATTATTTATGCCAACTGATTTCCGAAAACGAAACTGCTTGTTTGCTTGCCCTCTCTAGCCCCCGGCCATGTCGGAGATCTTAAATGCCCTCAAACGCCACTTGAATCGCCCAGACTTGCCTGCTCATGGAGTTCTCCACTTCTGCCTAATGGAATTGTTCGAAAGTACACCGTTCAGCTGGTGGATACTACTTCAGACCTCACTATCAAAAACATTGAGACCATGAAACCGTCAATTACTTTGGAGGAGCAAATCGACTTTACCCACGTCTACCAGATTTCAGTTGATGCAGTGACAGTCGCTGTAGGTCAACAAACTCAATTAAAACTTCACCTTCAGACTTCGAATAGGTTGCCACATGCGCAAGGTTTAATATTTTTCCTTCATGCACACAATGTTATACTAGAAATCATTTGTGGAATGACCGAATCCCAGTTTCTGCAATGACTATAGTGAATTACGGAAGCAGAAAATGATAGCATTTTCTAAGTCTCCTCTCCACAAATCCTTGCTCACTGATATTGCCACCTTAAAGCCTCTAGTAAATTGAAGATATTAGATGACGGTCTGCAGAAATTGAACCCACTCTTGAAGCGAATAGCAATCGCATCTCTAAATGACTTAAAACTATTATGGGTCTTCTTTGCTCTTGTTCATAGTGTGAATTGTGGTTCACTTGCGGTGGAAAATAAATCAGAAACATCAATCCATCTTATCAATATTTTTTATCGATAATAAACATTGACTCTGACTAACTGAATCTGCCACATAGAGTCTTGGGATAATAATACACAAATGCTGCTCATTTGGTAAACCCTGGGTTCATCAAAGCTTCATTCAAACTATAGTTGGTTCAGTTGTGAAACACTGGCTCAGAACTCATCTCTCTACGCTGTTTTGCTGTTATTTCAGCAAACTTCCAATCAGTGCAGAACGTGCCTGAAGCGGGCGATTGTAGCTTAGCGGTAGAGCATTAGCCTCCGGCAAAGGCATTCTCTGATGCGCGGGTTCAAATCCCGCCAAACGAC
>JAYGXS010002384.1:0-10520 GCA_036362985.1 Ligula intestinalis | reverse complement strand
GGTTACTGCACTAAGGGAATTATCGTTAAAATGCACCTTGAATGTACAGTTCCTATTTGAAAATAACCTGTACAGGCAATTGGACGGAGTAGCTATGAGCTCGTGAGGCGTGTTTGCCTCTGCGGGGGCCCGTTTACGAGGCCTGGGGTCCGCCGTGGCCGGTTGTGGTACCTAGTTTCGCCCATGGCATCTGCGGCGCCGTGACGAAATTCTTTTGGGCACATAGCACCGGTCGGCGTAGCCTGATAGCGGCCGCCTCTGCCGTCGCCAACAGACGCTGTTTGAGGTGTCTTGAGTAGCTTGAAAGCACCTTGTAAATCACTTGGAAGGCCTCTTTGGCATCCACGCGATTCTCTGAGTCTAGCAGGTGCGCTAGAATTGAACTGTTTATACCTTTAAATTGGCCCTCCCCTAAAAATGGTGGTATTTTTCTCTCGTACTCTTTTGGACAAGCGCTTGCTCATGCGCTAAATATATCCTGCCCCCAGGAACAGGTAAATGAATATATGCACATAGAGGTGGTCTGGGCTGTGAGTTTATCATTGATCTCTCCGTTTAGGATGGGAGAAGTTGAGAACAATAAGTACGCGTTGGCTGCTGGGAAGGTAGATGCTACGGCTTGACTCAAACGCATCTTTAGAAGTTTGCTTGGTCCGTCCACTTGAAATGGGACTCTGATGAATATTTGTTTCTTTCCTACTGTTAAAACAGACGGCTTTGGCGGCCTTTCAGTCATGTTTTAAGCAATAAATCGACTAGGATATCCACTTTATCGAAACAAGTCTTCATTAATCTTACGCTCCTCTTTTATGCTATCAGTCGAGCAAATCCTCGTCACCCTTTGCGTCAAACACCGTACTAAATTCCGTTTGCAGTTCAACAGTACGAAACTAGCAAAGATGATGTATTGCTTGGGCCACGTCTTCTTGAGACATACCCTACTTTGAATGCTCCCATCAGCCCTTTTACTCAATAGTACATCAAGGAATGGAATTTATCCAGATTGTTCTTCGTCTAGTGTAAATTTGATCGACGGGTGCACCCGATTTACTGTATCCATTAGCGTTGATAGGTTGGTTTGATCTAATGCAACTGCGAATATGTCATCTGCGTACAGTTTATAGTGCGTTAGATTATTTATCTGGTGGCTAAGTTGCGTAGTTTCTAGTTTGCCCATGAGTATATTTGCTAGAAGTGGGCCCAGGGGCGAGCTCATAGCTACTCCGTCCAATTGCCTGCACTGGTTATTTTCAAATAGGAACTGTACATCCAAGGTGCATTTTAGCAATAATTCCCTCAGTGCAGTAACCGGCATTCCTATGTCCTGCTGATTCAAGGTAAGGTATTCACGGATGTAGTCTACTGTATCTGTGACCAGCACGTTCGTGAACAGGGATGAGACATCCAGTGACAACATCATCATCCCGTTTAGGTCGAGGTATTTCACGCCGTCCACGGATTCGAAGGTGCCTTGGAGGCTGTGATGCGCTATTTGACTCTGTGTGGATTGCATCTGTCCACCAACCACAATAGTTTATTTATTTCATTACCACGTAAATTTAAAGGCCTGATGAGAATTTTTCGAAAACAAACGTATGTTCGCCAATTTATCTTCCGACGTTTTCAATGAAATTTTTCGAAAATATAAAGCTGGTTTTTATGGCCTACATCTTCGCATATAAGCCAATCGTAATTTTTTAAACTCAAATCTTTCATTATCTCTTAAAACAAATGCGATTCCTTAAACTTGGCATCACTTCCATTTGATTCATTTGTGACAAAATTTGACAGTTCTGTAAAAGATTATTTCAACTTTTTTACTAATTATGGAACTCTTCAACAGCGCAATGTAGATAAGGATAAAATTTGGTTTCGTCCTTCTATATAACATATGGGATTTCTCATATAGAAACGCAGCCAAAACGAGTGCCTATTTTGTGATATAACTTGAAAAAGATTGCAGTTTTCTAACCTAGATCTTTTCCAATTATCCAATCTACTCAATTGATCAAAATAACCTGACCAATTATATGTTAACCTACCAAGTTAAATTTGGTCATGAAAATTGCTTGCAGGACTTGCCATACTGTGTCTGTCAGCGCCACTATCCTGCCTTTATTGCCTCTTCCTCCCACAAACCCCAACAGATGGTACAAATTACCTAACATGCAGCAGAAAAGGGTTGGTGCAGCTGCTGTCTCCCTACCCGGTGATAGCCGGGTCTTCGTTTTTGGCGGTTCAAGTGACATCTCCGGCAGTGCTTCCCTAGAGTACTGTCATCTAGGCGCAGACTGGCTGAAAAAAGCACGCTCAGCCAGCACCGCCGACTTTTGGCTGTCTGCTGCCCGCATGAAGACTGCCCGAACGGATCACGCAGCGGTCCACTTTAGGGGCGAAATCCTGGTGGCATAGAAAACGTTATCAACGTGGTTGAAGTATTTTCACCGCCAGACATCAGGTGTCCGCTTGGACAATGGACGAAGCTGACGGGCATGAAGGAGCCTCGGCAGGCTCTTGCTCTTTCTACTTCCGGCAACGCGGTCTATGCTCTTGGTAAGGATGCCTGCCCTCTTGCTCCACATAACCAGTGCACCATTTCTAATGCATGTGCATATCTCCGTGGCCATATTCTCTGATGTAGGCTGCAAACAAAATCTGCCGTTGACACCAGTTGGCAAACAATGTGCGGCAGAATCCTAGTTTAGGCTGCAGATCAGCACGCGAAAGCCCCATCCTTCTGTAATTCAAAACCAGGTGAAATAAAGAGTATGCAGCCTGGGCAATAGAAAGTAAAGGAAATAGGAATAAAAAGTAAAGTTTGTAAAAGTAGAAAAAACAGGAATAATAATTTAAATACCCTTAGGTTTGTCAACAAAGAAGCCCGCCATATTAAAAATGTGCAATTATACAAATATCGGGCAATAAATAACCTTAAAAATTAACCAAAATCAACTAACTCAAACTTAAACTTAAGAAATATAAGCTGACTTTACAAATAATCTAAAAATAAATAGCAAACAGCTAACATAGTAATGAACTGAAGACTGCACTACAAAATGAACATCAACATATTAATTGAACCAAATAAAACAAATTGCCGTGAATTTGTTGTGCGTGTAAATTAAAGGTGTCCGCGGCCCTTCGCACCATGAACTATACTAATCGAACTCCAGAACGGTAACTTGGACCCCAGGTAGTTTAAATTAGACAACCTCATAACCACCATTTTTAGTAATATCAGGGAACCCAATAAACAATAAAATGAAACTAAGTAAAAATATTCAAATTTGCACACTCAATAAACAATAAGTAAGTAAGAAATATAAATAAATTTGTTTATTTAAAGCGCGGTGATTTGTTGCAAAAGCATAAGACTAGTTAAACAATTTCTGGGACCTAAACTAGGATTGCACTTAATGTGGCATGATGTGCGCAGCTGTCTCGTACACAACAGCATTATAACCTGCAGTGCTTGCTTCATTTTTAATATTTCCTATCCTCGGACTTGACATATTTGCCTCATTTAATCAACGTGAAAGTGCTAAGCGTTATCCATCCTTTGCAGGCAACTATTGGGAACCAGCACCAGACGGTGCAGTCGATTTGGACAACGACTTTACGTCTTTGACTTGGTCAAAGAGGAGCCTAGTGAAATCACTTGAATGGGTTTTTGGAGCTGCGAGCTCTTGCATCTAAACGTGTACATTTTTGATGCTATCAATTAACAATTTGGACGATGAAGACTCATTTTAGGTTAAAATAACCAAATAAATCCTTCTGTTTTTCATAAGGACTGTGAAAGAGTATTTTAAGATTTTTTTATGACTTGACCTCGGAAGGATCTTGAAAGCCAAAACTTGTGGTGGCTTAATGAGGACGCGTAGGCCTACCGTGGAAAGTAATTGTGTAGTACGCTGAGGTATAAATGGGCCAGTCAACTTTTGTGAGCAAAATAGTTTTTTTTTTAACTGGTCCAGTCCTGAAACCGACTACCTACCGGTGCGTTAATATGACATTCAAAGGTGAGGATTGAGGCTATTAGAAAAAAAACTGAACTCGAGACCTTTTCAGGACTAGCGATTGACTGGATGGTAGACGTGCGAGCGGACAGACTGTTTCGGAGGATGGTTTAAGAGAAGAACCGCTGATCATTCAACGAGACCAACAAATTCTCGTGAGAGATGTCAATCCTATAAGCCGTGAGTTACTTGAGCCGTAATTCACAGGCCCTCAGTCCATAAACAAGTGCAATGCCCCACCTAATTCGTATTCAGTGCTGAGACTCGGTTTGGCCAAGGCGATTCGCCACTCAGGGAATGCACAGGCCTACGCGTCGGCCTCATCGCGTGGGCTATGGGGTAACTGAGCCCGCTTGCTGTTAGAGAACGGCGTATTACATTGGAGGACTGACGAGTCCCCGCGATTGATTATACCGTAGACAAAGGTACCGGACACTTTATATCCTCTTCAGCACCAGCTTAGATATGGGGGCCAGCGCAACGCAGAAGCAGCCATCTGTAGTCGTTTTCGATGGTTGACAAGACACCACAATACCGTGCCTGCTAAGTGCCCGCCGGGACTAAGGCACTGACTGCCAATACCACTTATTTACGTCTGAACTTTCAATGAGAGGGTGTAGACCCGAGCCTTAAAGGAATACTTCTTCGTATCTAACAGGCGCACGGCCGATAATAATCAACAAAATCACGCCAACTCCACATTTTGGCGAACGATCCTTTACGAAATACGTCTCGGAGGCCATTGGTTGCCTTCGCACACAGGCTGCAGGCAACCATACGGCGTCAGATAATTAAACAAAAGACACACTATCACGCCATATTCGCGTCTTTCAACGACCATAATGGCCGCATCGCGCACTTTCGGTTATAGATACGCTCGAAACTCCTCAGTACCGCGTTGTAAAGTGGGACGGTATCATTTCGGCCAGCGACGCCAAAGGACACCTGCCATATAACGTGCTTGCTTCTGGTTCACATAATATTGCTTACTTACCTCGTCAGTGTTGAGCAGCCCCCCGTTCTCTCGCTTCCGTACCAAACTCTTTGATATAAGTGGTTTTATTCGAGGCCCTTCAACCTGGGCTTGCTCCAACGATTTTTGTGCTCTGGCTTCCCGACACCAAGATCAGTCCCGTCCCTGTGCAGACTGGAGGGTGTTCCCAAAATCTAGAGCTGGACTAAGGACGGTCTTGCTTCTGTCCCACTGGATACCGATATCTTGTTCGGATCTACCAAGTGACCTGATCAGTGCGACATTCTTGGCCTCCCTTTTGCACACAGAAGATGAATGCGCAATAGCCAGCACACGTGCATTCGCTATCAAGTGGCTCTCGGTCGTTGCCGAAGTGTGCGAGAACTCTGAGTCGGACAACGGTTTAATGTGCTCCGTCTCTTCACTCTCCCTGTTGGCAACACGGTGATCGATAGCGTGCTGCAATATTCTGCCAAATGCACCTTTAAGCAATGTTTCTACGGCAAACGGTCTCTCTGCTTTATTCAGGTGTTGGTCTTTTACCCAAAGAGCCTTTCCGATAAATGTTTCCATGGGTGTGCCTACCTTACAATCGGTGAGCTCGCCCTGGCTTAGTCCGTTCAAGTGTGACCACGCCGATGTCAATTTCGTGGGGACTTGTTCCACGCACAATGCTGAGTCTTCAACTGCTAAAGCCTGTTCAATTTCAACTGGCTCAGCCAATACACCAGTGGGAAAAGGGGATGAAAGCTGAGAACCCGAAACAGTCGGTAGAGGTAAGTCCTCACGAAGAGCAAAATCAGAACTGCCGTCCAAATCGGCGGAGTAATCGTGACCCGAACGCAACTTAGTGTCAGCAATGCACACGTGCGCAGAATGAGCCAAAGTCAAAGAAATACTAGGTAGCTTACTAGAAACGAATGCAGGAGAAGGCTACGAAAACATGGGAGCATGAAAAACAATCTCGGGAACATCGCGAACAAACTCTGGCGACCCTGATTTGCCTATGTTCACATGATACAGTGGACCCTTTTCCTGAAATTCATCCATTTTGCTAATGTCGCCACACTCGAAACCGAAATCCCCGTCCGAAGTCGGGTCTTCATGCAAGTCATTATCTACAGATGGCAGTTCCCCGTCACCTGACCCATATAAATTCGCATCGACCTGAGGCATCTCCACATTCGCACGTAGGCCATTCGTTCTTGCGCTCGTGGGATTTGTTTTTTTCCTCTTGGCATCAAGGATCAAAAGTTCTAGGTCCGCTTCCTGTTCATCTAACTCCGCTTCGCGTTTATCTAGATCAGTTTCCTGTCTATGTATCGCCACTACGCGCCTATGTAGCTCCACATCCCACTGCGGGCCCTTCACGTTTCATCTAGTGAATTCCGCTTTAAGCTCGCAATAAATAGTAAAAATGTCGTTCGCTTCGCGTCTACCTATCTCTATTCTGCTGAGCAATTCTTTAGGTCGTAAAAGCCTTGTTATTCTTAAAACTAGAAAAGCTACAAGAGCTTGACTTACCAGAGCCGCCATGGAGGTCCAAGGATTTGGCTTCTCCTTGACCAAATTTGATTGTTCCCTCTTCCTTGGGCACTTTTTCCAACTGTGCCGGTCCCCTGGTTTGCCAAAGCGGCCAACGTTGCAGATCTTGAGTACGGCCAATCTGGCCAAGTACTCTGTATCCTGTTTAGCACTATCGATCCAGCAATTCCGCATCTGTGTTTAAGGACTGTCAAATACTTTCAATCCAGACAAATGCGAGACTCCTGCTGAGCACTGGCTTGTCCGGCCAAATACTCGTATCGATGTTGAGTACTGGTTTGTCAGACCAAATACCCAGGTAGCACGGCCAATCCGTGTCAAGTACTAACGATCTGTCAGTTCTGCACCTGCGTTTAAATACCTTCGAGTACTGTCAATCCAGCCATGTGCGCGATTCCTTGCTCAGCACGATCAATCCGGCAGTTTCGCAGCTGTGTTTAAGTACTGTCAAGTACTTTAAATCCAGACAAATGCGAGACACCTGTTGAACCCTGGCTTGCCAGGCCAAATACTCGTATCGATGTTGAGTACTGGTGTGTCAGACCGAATACCCAGGTAGCACGGCCAATCCTTGTTAAGCACTGTTTCGTCCTTTGCCTTCTTCGACTGTGTCCAGTAGTCACGCGTACGTCCAAACCAGTGATAAGAACTCTCAAGGTGGTACAGTACTAGTAAGAGAAAGTAGTACAAAATAAATAGACAAACCTTAACAATGGATATTCCACGTCAAGAGCAAAGGGAATCCGTCAAAAGGTATGTCTCCGGCTTTATAGGACCCCAGGAGTCGGTTCCTGGGGGCTCCCATTGGTCTGAATGCACTAGTCCAAGGGCGGGGAGGGTGGACAGACGCGAACAGAGACAATATATTGTCGCCAAAGGGGGGATGCAAGCGCTTGACAGGCAGTTGTGGTGGGGTCACTTGACGAGTGGGTCTCGGATCAGCCGCGGGCACTGGGTCAAAAGGAGGGAACAGACGTCTGGGTCGACACCGCTATCAAGCTGGTCGTAATGTGAGAGTGTCAACAAAGGGCCGAGACCGGGGGAGGGCAGTATTCAGTCATGGGTAGACAGCATTCCAAGGGGAAGTGGTAGCCTTCGGAAGCCGATAAGCAATCATTTTTGGACGGGAGTCTCGTAAGCGAAAAGGTGTGGAGAATTTCAAACTTGTTCAGCCGTAAATAGCAGTGGATATTAATGAAAACGTGAAGCCGTTGGCATGTCGGCCTCATATATGTGCTAGTTTTCCCTCTGGACCGCCTGCTTGAAGTACGCGTAACCGCGTACGCCCCAGAACTCTTGTGTTAAATTCACCCAAAAATTAACATCCAATCGGTGAGGGAATTTCTGTACGTAGTCCTGCATCTACTTTTCACTTTCTAGGTTAATATAGCTCTTGCATTTTGTCTGACGACCACCGTAATGTGACATTGAGTTACACGCAACCTGCTTTTTCTATTTCAAACCGAAAGCATTAGATGTATATGTAAGCTTCACGGAAAAATAAGCTGTGTCAAACTTCCAGTGTTTGACAAGCAAACCTTATACTACAATCTCTGAGGTAAAATTTTACTAAATTGCACGTAAATACTTCAGAAATAATTGAAGCGTCTGCCGCACACTAGTGGATCCCACTTCCTAATGAAGTGCTTGTAAAATTTTCAGGAAGTCATGGTAAGCGAACGAACGTTTTCGATTAATTCATCATCATCCCTTATATTACTGTATTGCCTGATGATGAATTAATCGAAAAAATTCGCTCGCTTAACTTGACTTCCTGAATGCTTTTAAAGTATTCATGTACACGACGGAATTATATTGTCTTTTGATTTTCAGACATACCTATCTGATGAAGGCAACATAATCTGCGGCTGGAATGGCTTGGTTCGAACCCACGGGGATTGGAAAATATGTAGTACTTTCATTTGTCGGTAATATTAATTTCCTCATGAAAAAATGCCGTTGTATGCAATGAAAAAAACTACTTTCACGTTCAAATTCACAGGGGTAATGCTAGTGGTTGCATTATTGCAAGAAAACACCTTTTACGTTTTCTCGGTGCGTTCAATGCTTTATATTTGTTTTGAAAATTACCTTTGCTTTTGAGGATTAAATATCTCTTTCGGGACGTACAAACGGATACCGGCTTGTTAGCCGTCATCAACAAGTTATGCTCAATCGAATGATTGCTGACATGCGAAACATGGCCGTTCCGGTCTCCCAATGCTTTGTCGGACCATTCCACGTATATTTATGCCAAATATTGATAAATATGGTTATCATAAAAATACTATCATCAGTATTATTTAACTGAAGAACAACAGATAAGTTTGGTTCAGCGGAACTATTCCCAAAGTTCGCGAAAATAGGACCACGTTTGACATTATCAGTGGCTTTTCCCTTACCCTGTCCATTGATTTGATGCAAGCAGATATGAATTATCTTTTTGCTAAAAAAGGCCATCCTATACAATTTGACTAGCTTGGCTTCGACATAATACTTCTAGATGTACTATGGCATTTTGCGATTTAAATGAGACGTAAAGTTGTTACATTTTCGGCAGGTATAGCATCTTTTTACTGACGTAGTGATATCGTTATGTATTATGTCAGTGGTGTCTTTAATTATCATGCATAGACATGTACACTATAATGATGATGACACTTTTTCGTTGGATTAAGGAAAAATGTGATCGCAAACATGTTCTTGCAAACTATACGTCATTTCATATCTTCCGATGGATAATTTGGAAAAAATAGGTGTATTTTTAGTTCGGTCAGATATGCGGAAATTAAGGGAGTAAGAAAAATAATTGGCGCCTTGTTATTCAAGTCTATCCCTGATATAGATTTTTCGAGGGAACTGCTAAATTATCAGCGAATTTAAATTGCACACTTAAACTTTTTTTCTTTTTTCAATTAAGGAAATTCGCCGGAGGAGACCGTGAGTAAAACGGATACAGCAAGCGCCAGAATGAAAAGCCCGAATGTAAATGTGCAGATGCCTTGGATTGACGTGAATTTAGATGGGTCGGATGACGGGGAACTGTCGTCTGCGGTTAGTGAAACAATGCAGACCCGGATTCGGAAGAGAATGCCGGTTCCAAGATTGGTGGCATTAGCGAAGTCGTTGGATTCAAGGAAAATGGCCTGCTTTATCATGTGGGAATAGGCAAATCAGGGGCTCTGGAGTTCGTTGGCATTGTTCCCGAGGCTGTTTTTCATACTTCCGTGTTTTTGCCGCTCTTCCCTGCATCCGTTTCTATTGATCTACCTAGTATTTATTTACCTTTGGCTCATTTCGCGCACGTGTTAATTGTTGATACTCAGTTACGGTTGGGTTATGCTAACCCTACCAGTCGGGATGGCACCGATCACGGTTCTGATTCAGCCCTTCGTGTGGGCTTACCTCGGCCGACTGTTACATATTCTCAACTTTCATTCCTTATTTTCAAAGTTGTATTGACTGAGTCTGAGTCCGCTAAATGTGAAAAGGCTTTTTAGTTGACGACTCCACACTGTGCGTGGAAATATCCACCATGAAATTGACATCTTCATGGTCACTATTGAAAGAACCAAGCCGGAACGAGTTCACCGATTGTAAGGTCAGCACACCTATGGGAAATGATATGGGAAAGGCGCTTTGGGTACATGAACAGCGCCTGTATAAAGTAAGAAGACCGATTGCCGTGAAAACCACTATTGGATGTGCATGGGACAAGATAAAGCAGCACGCCGTTGATCACCTTTTTTTTGATAAAGAGAGGGATAGGATGGAGCACATAAAACCATACTACGACTACGAGCTCTGGGACACTTTAGCAAGAACCGAGAGTCACTTGGTAGAAAATGCATGTGCACTGCTTATTGTGCGTTCATCCACTGTGCATAAAAGGGAGGCCAATAATATCGCACTGATAAGGTCACTTGGTAGACGCGATAAAAATATTGGTATCCCGTCGGACATAAGCAGAACCGACCTAGATG
>JAYGXS010002383.1:0-10521 GCA_036362985.1 Ligula intestinalis | reverse complement strand
GCTGGTATATTGTCTGGACCGGATGACTTTGCTTCTTTGAGGCTCTGCAGCTCCCTCTCAACTACAGATGCTGGAAATAGTGGAGAATGAAGTGCCGGACCGGCTTTTGCAACAGCACTGTTGGCATTATCAAATTGAAGCTCCGTTTCCCTAGTGAATACCGAGGCAAAGAACCGGCTACAGTACTCGGCTTTCTCGTCATTCTCAACGACTTCTCCGCCATCATCATTCTTAAGTACTGCGACAGGATCCTTGTTTTTTAATCTACTGTTAATATAGCGGAATAGAATTTTGGGCTTTTCTTCGGCCTGTTGGAGGATTCTTGATTCATAGTTTTTCCTGGCCTGGCGAATTGATTTTTTTACTGCATTTCTTTGGCGTCGGAATTCCTCGAGGTGAACTGGCGACCCAGTTTTCCTGAATAACTTCCATTTCCTATTTTTCTTCTTCAGTTGCTTGTTAAGGTCTCTCGTCAACCAGGCAGGACGACTAGTCGTCTTGTGTACATTGACCGGACAAAAGCGCTTAAGCAGATCTAATGCAACCCTCTTGAGTGATCTCCAATCTTCCTCCGGATCCCCCTTGAGTAGGCAGTCCCAATTCACGGTCGATAGTGCATTCTTCATTGAATTGAAATCTGCCTTCCATATGTTTGGCTGGTCCTCCGTTTTCCTCAGCCGTTGAGTATGGAGTGATTAATCCCACATTAGCGTCGTATGGTCACTCTTACCGAGCGGAGCACTTGAATGAACTTCATCTATGTAGGACGAATCCTTCGTAAAAATGAGATCCAAACAGATAGCCCGCTGGTTTTCTCGAAATCTGGTTATGCCCTTTACGTTCTGAACTAGGGACAGGTCAGGCGTGAGATCCATTAATTTGGAACTAAAGGATGTTGATGCCACCTCAACTGTCAGGTTGTTCCATTCAATTGCAGGGGCGTTGAAGTCACTAACGATGAGAACCTCCTGGTAACTAGCAGCTTCCTTCACCAGACCAAGGAGTGAGTCATCGGCTCTGCTCAGAATGTTTGGTGGCTGGTAAACGGCCAGGAATTCAAGGTTCTGTGAATTCGCCTTCTTGATTTTTAATCAGATAAACTCATACTCCAGGGCTACAGTGTGTTCTCTTTCTACAACAGAGATTTCAGTTCTGACATACACGACAACCCCACCTCCTTGTCGGTTTTGGCGGTCTTTGCGGAAAACCTGGTATGCTGGAATCGAAATCTCCGAATCTGCAATTTCTGCTTTTAGCCATGTTTCCGTTATGGCAACTACATCAGGTTTCCACTCCGAAAGTACTGCCTTGAGTTCATCAATTTTTGAGGGAAGACTTTGGGCATTAGTGTAAAGAAAGCTCAATTTAGACTTATTCACCACTTTATGCAGGCGGTTGCCTCTTGCGTGAGATTGCATGCAGGGGGCTGTCGGTGCTGATGGAGATGGACTGTTTTCTATCCCGATTAGGCTGTTAGTGTTATCGGCTTTCTCCAGAGGAGTGACCTCGGGACATGGACGATCTCCCCGTTCAGAATTCGAAGATTGCTCTCGCCGAGTTCGCATCTCCTGTGGAGTTCTACTTTTAGCAATCTCCATTTCTCCCGCTCCGCGGGGGAAAAATCCCGCTGAAAAAAACCGTCGGGTGTGAGTATCTAAGTATTGGTTTCCTGCTTAACAATAGCTGGACCTCAGCCTCACTCTTGAGAACAACCTTCAACGGTCTTGGTTGGCGTTGTTCATCTTTTGAGTCTGTTATACGGCCCATTCGGAATGCCTTTAGAACTTCGACTTTTTCCTCACCCTTTAGGAGGAATTTCAGATATTCTTTAAATAACTTCCTGTCCTCTTCTAATCTTGATTTCGGGGTATCGGAAGTACATTCTGTCATGCCTTTTATGACTATGCAGTTTATACGAGTGGTACTCACCTTCCGACTGTCATCCCCTTCTGCTTCTCTAGGGTTTGTTAGGACATAATCGCTTCGAGGTTCAGCGCTCCTGTTCGTTTTGGCCTGCGAAGGTGTCCTTTTTGTTTGGCTCGTGCTCAATCTCGGCCTACTTATATTAGCACTTGGGCTTGGTCGGCCTTTTTTGGGAGCCCGAGAGCGCTTCTTCGTTCGCTTGGAAGTCAGTGGGTTGACCGTTTCCCCTGTCCATGGCAGACTACTAACTCCGTCAAGCAGCCTGGCTGCCGGATCATTTTTGTGCTTAGACACTTCGGCGAGGGATTTTGTTCCTCCGTACGTTAGGTTTCCTCGCTCAAGTTCACGCATCGCCGGTTTCTCCTCACGAGGGAGAAATCGAGAAAAATTTTTCAGCTCCTCCATCTCCACTCTAAGACTATTAACTACCTTCTCAAGGTTTGTAAATTTGTTCAAAAGCGTAAAATATGATACGGAGGCTTCATCTTCATGAGTTACATCCCTTAAACTTTTATGACTTTTAGTTCGCTTGGCAGGAGGAGATTTCAAAGAATTTTTTAGATTGAGCTTCCGTAGTTAGTAAGGGAATTTGGAAACCATCGGAGCATCCTGTGATGGTGAAATGGGGTAGGCGTTCGACTTCTACGCGGGGGATCCAGGGTTCGAATCCGGGCGGTGCCGTGATTTTTTTTTCTTGTTGCGATGATGTCGGGATTTCGAATGCAGGCACTGGCGAACATTCCTTCCCGTCTTCCAAAGCTGTATAGCACATAGTTTCAATTTTTTCTGTCGCAATCTTTTCACAACAGACCGTTAATGAATCAAATAATAAAGTGGATTGCTTTTTGACTGTTAATAACCGATTTTGATTGCTGTCATCCTGTGTCTTCGTGAAGGAGTTGATTAGACGCTCAACTTGGTGTTCGTACACTGAGTCTACTGAACTCAAGAGACTTTTAGCCCTTTTAGCGGGGGGTGATTTCATCGCATCAATCTTGCGACTTCTGCCCTCGAAATTTTGACTAGGGGTTTTAAACCAAATTAAATTAGAGTCAGCAGTCCACGCTGGTGGTGTAGTGGTACCGACTGATACCGACGAAGGACAGGTTTTGGGTCCGAGTCCCTCTCGCGCCGCAACTTTTACAAGCTGATCTACACGGTTATTTTTGTCTCCCATAATAGATCAGACTGACGATAAACGATATTAAATCTCTGTGCAATATGTATAAAGCGTTCAACTGTATGAAAAAGGTTACTGAAACGTTTCAGCCGTTTGTAGAGAGCTGGAATCCGGGAGAATTGTTGACAGAAGGCAGTGACGGAGATGATGCTCGTTTTGACTAATGTCCTGTCGTGTTTTCTGAGGGTGGAGTTATTGTAAAAGTGAATCCAATAGCTAACAACGAAAGTCCGCCAGAGGGCTAGATGAACCGAAATCCCGAAAATAATATTCCCCACGAAGGACGAGAAATTGAAACCACAAGTTGAAGCGCGCGCTGGAAAGTCTGCGATTATTCAAATGTTCTATACACACTACTTATCGAATGTTCGTTATAGGCATATGCGAGTTTTAAGTCATCTGCATATAAAAATGTTTTAGCAGAAGTTGATAAAGCGGATAACTCATGAATGTAAATGAGAAATAAGAGGGGGGTTAGGATAGTGCCTTGAAAAACACCACTACTTATATGAGCTGGTTCTGATACTATATTTCGAAGCTGTACTACTTGGAATCGGTTTTGAAGATAGAATTAGAGAAAATCAAGGAGGGGGCCCAAAACCCGTGACTCTTAAGCTTCACGATCAGTCTTTATGAGGAACTTTGTCAAAGGCTTTTTTAGATCAAAGTAAATTGCAGCTACCGTGTTCCCATCATCTCGATTTCTGGCGACGAATTCCAAGAAAGTGAGATGGCAGGACTGACATGACTTTTTGGGTAAAAAGGCATGTTGAGAGGGAGGTATGAGATTTATATTCGTCAGATGGTCTAACATTTGGTTATAAATTATCTTTTCTTAGATTTTTGCTAAAACTGATGTTCGGTGAACACCACGATAATTTTGGGCATTTGACCGATTTCCATTTTTGTAAATTGGGGTGATGCATGATATTTTTCCATATTTCTGGATAAGTACCATTAGACTGCGGTAACGAGAAAAGGTTAGACAGAAATATTGGGGCATATGTCATATTCCTCAGTATGCAAGGAGGGATTCTATCCGTTCCATATGATGAAGAATTGGATAGTTGGCGGATAGCTTTCTCTGCAGTTTCTTCGTTAAACAATATCTCTTTTAATACATGTGCCGTCATTTCTGTTGGTTGGGGGATTGGTTCTTCCTCGACTGAATAGTTGGTTGAGAAATACTCGTGAAAAAGATTTGCTATTTGGTTGTCATTTGTTATTACTATTCGTTGGTCATCAAGCATGATTTGGGGGCCTTGTTTTTCAATGATTATTTATTTGTTTCCGGAAGATTTGGGCTGTCCCTTCTGGGCTAAATTGTGAATCTCTGTAATGCGTCTAAGCGTACATTGATAACTAATACATGGGTCTTGGAGTTTATTCAACGTTTTTTAGCCGTTTGTAAAGGAAGTTTGGAATGAGTGATTTCTTACATGGGGATCTCTCGTCAATTAGGGTATCTCGAATTAAATTAAGGGTGGTATATAATATGTTTACAGCTTCTAGTGGGGATGTTCTTAGGAGGAGTGAGCCCCAATCCAATGACCTCATGTAGATATTCATAGATACAATGTCAAGAATTTTGGGATTTATGGAAGTGTAACTAGGAAAATAATAATAAGGTTTATTTGTAAGGCCCATCTTTGACGTCGTCAAAAACCCCGGTAGGCAGGAAAAACCCTAACCCAAATCCTTTCTTTTGCAGTGAATGTTGCATTTTTTTGGTCTATTGCTAGGTCAATAGTGTGCGAAATAAGGAGTTTGTTTGAGGTGAAAAAACCTGACTTCTAAGGTACAATACTATAAAAACATGTCATAAAATAACTTTAAATTGTACGCATTACGGTTTTATAGTAAGAATACTTGGGGTCTGGAAAAACTGTCATGTCTTTGTACTGAGGTGGAGTTAGCCGCGGTCAGTTTGAAGGCGAAAAAATCAGCTGAGGACACCGCATCTTCCGTATGCATGGGTCTGTTCGATACGGAGATTACAATCGTTGTCCATTGGCACAACTTTGATAGTTTGATGGGACGTTGCAGATGTCTGAGGTGGGTCGAGGCAGCTAAGGTCTTATTTTAATGTTAAGAGAGAGCACTACATTTATTGTCTTATGATCACTATCAAAGGTTAAGCTGTCGTATTGCGTACATAAGGGCCAGATGTCATTTGTGAGAATAACATGGAGTATATTGTTTCCACTGTTTGGTTTGTTTATTATTTGCGCCCAGTTATAAAACACAATTGATGATCATAATTCATCATGCCTGGATGGGGCTGATAGTTCTGTCCAGTTTATTTCTGGACGATTTAAGTCTCCTGCAATTATCTTATATTCGGTTTGGATATTTAATATAATGTCTAGTAGATTTGTAAGGCCCGCGTCATCATTATTATATTCCGGCGGGATGTACAAACATGCAATTAGAATGCTTTTAAGGGTATAGGATGTTATTATAGCGAAGCACGTTTCGCCATTGAACGTCTCCTGTAGAACATCGAAGCCAATCTGTTCTATGGTAGATCTAATGTAGATCATACAACCTCCTCCTCGTTTATTAGCACGTTCCCGTCTA
Organism: Ligula intestinalis; assembly: GCA_036362985.1. Classification (NCBI taxonomy): domain Eukaryota; kingdom Metazoa; phylum Platyhelminthes; class Cestoda; order Diphyllobothriidea; family Diphyllobothriidae; genus Ligula; species Ligula intestinalis. The sequence continues at coordinate 4,838 of JAYGXS010002383.1, read as the reverse complement.
TTGAAGGTGTACTTTGCTATAAAACGTGAAGCATTGGAGGTTGATTCGTTTACCCATGCGTCTGTTAAAAAGACTATATCGGGATTGTATGTATCAATAAAAGTCCTAAGTAGTGGAACTTTGTTTACTATCGATCAGCATTAAAAAGAGCAACACTTATGGTGTTGGATACAAAAGCTGGAATCTGTTGTGAAAAAAATGGATTCCTATTACTTGTTTGATGGGGTTGAGGTCTCATGTGCGGAAATTGTGTGATTGGTGGATAATATGGTGGTGTTGGACTATTTGTGGCAAATTGGGCATTATTGGGAAAAAATGGTGATGAGAGTGATGTAATTCGATGGCATTGCGTATCTATCGGTGGGTATGGCGTTGTGCGAGGTGGGATTTGATTGTGTGTGTTATATTGAAAGGGTTGGCTGTGCGGTTGTCGTCTTGTGTATGCGCTAGGATACATGGGTTGAGAGAAAAGGTTAGGTGACATTTGAGGGTGTGGATTTCAACACGGATATTCTTATTGGTATGCAATTCTGTTTGGGAATGGTGGTCTACTCTGGGTTGTTCGGGAGAAGCAATCTACCACTGGTTTACTTCTTTGGTTCGTTGAGTTAGGACTGGTATTGCTATTTATTGACATGTTTAGACTTGTGTTGCTATTTATCAGTGTATCTTGATTAGATCCGAGATAAGTGTCATTCATTTCTAATGGGGTTGTACTATTTCGGGGTCTTTTTGTTTGAACCTTATTCCTTCTCTTAATTGCTTCGGTAGATTTATTATTTGCTTTCTGTTTGTCATTATTATAATTAGAAGAAGTCGCTACCAAGTCACCTAAGCTGATGCTACGCTGATAGTTTTCGTTTTCCTTCCCAGAGGAGAAGGAACTCGTTAATTGTTCCTCTGAAGTAGCATTTTAGGAGTGTTTTTGTCTTGGAATTTGGAATTTTTGGAATTTATATTTTTTCAGCGCCAGTACAGCACTATCTATACAAAGTTAATTTCGAAAAAAATAAAAATTCAAAAAATAATTTGACAATATGTGCAAGAAGACGTAGAAAGTCATAATAATGTCAGCAGAAATTGTCCTTTTGGGGCAACATTAGCAATGTTTTGCAGGTAATTTTGAAAGTGAAAATGGAGACAGTGTTCAACGGGCCTCCATGTTCAAAAAGTGTGCAAGAGAAAAAAACTGCTTAGAATGATAGTAATAGAGCAGAAATAGGTGTATGTGTTCTGATGAAGGCGAGTATTCAACGAAACTGCCGCATTTTAGACTGAGTACTTCCGCGTGGCTTCGTGTGATTCAACGGTGGTTAATGGAAACATCTAGGTTCTCGGGGGACACGAGGCAGAGAGAATAGTACCAAGCGGATCTTCTAAATTCCCGATGGTCCTTTCTCGGGGTCGTGGAGAAAGAGTGAAAACGGAGACAGTGTTCAACGGGCGTCCATGTTCAAAAAGTGCGCAAGAGAAAAAACTGCTTAGGAAGATAGTAGTAGAGCTAAAATAGGTGTGGGTGGTCTGATGAAGGCGAGTATTCAACGAAACTGCCGCATTTTAGACTGAGTACTTCCACGTGGCTTCGTTTGATTCAACGGTGGTTAATGGAAACATCTAGGTTCTCGTGGGACACGAGGCAGAGAGAATAGTTTCAAGCGGATCTTCTAAATTCCCAATGGTCCTTTCTCGGGGTCATGGAGAAAGCTGCTCGGAAAAGATGAGGAGAATAGAAGGTTAATAGAGTCAGTGTTAAGATAAATGTGCAGTCTCTGTTTGAAAGCAGACAATCTAGTTAACGACCTAATTTCGATTGGCAAGTTATTCCACAGAAAGCTATATCTGGAAGCAAAAAACAAAGAGCGTTTACATGAGGAAGATGCAGGAGGGAGTATAACAAGTGCCGAGTTTCTGAGGTTGTAGGGACGGCTGACGGGGGTAATGACAGAAGTCCTGGGTAAATTTGTGCAATTATTAAGCCGAAAAAGGAGACAAAAGCCTGCTTCCAATCTCCTGACCCAAAGGAACCTTAGTTTTGTTAATTGACACCTATTTGAGAAGCAAGTATTAGAAGCTGTCGGATGCAGCAGTTTTCGTGTGAAATTTTTTTGAATTTGTTCAATTTTTGAACGGCTACCTTCATTCATGAGACCGAAAAAGGGGCAACAGTATTCTAAGATGGGGAGAACGAACATACGATTAAGTCTTAATTTCATTTCAGGAAGATAGAAATTATAAGAGATAAAGCCGCAAATCTGTGCGGCTTTGGCTGTAATTCTATCGGCGTGAGGAGAAAGGTCTAATGTATTGGTAAAGCTTAATCCTAGGTCCTTGATACTGGAACATTCAGTCATTGGGTAACCTTGAAAAATAACAGGTTGTGGCAGCCTTTCAGGCCCAAAGCACATATATCGGCACTTAGAAGGTGAGAACTCCATCTGCCATATTGAGCTCCACGTTGAAAGAGCATGCAGATCAGAATGAATTTGTTCTAAGCATCTCGCGGCCGTAGAGTAAGAGAAGGAGTAAACACACTTGAGATAATCTGCATAAATATAAGATTGGGAGTGTTTAACACTCAATGATATATCATTTATGTACAGCAAGAAGAGCAGAGGACCTAGCACGGTACCTTGAAGGACACCACTCAAAATTGCGGTAGGAGCAGAGTATGAGGATCCTACTAAAACCTTTTGTTGTCGATTTGAAAGATAAGATCTGATGAAGTCAGTAAGTGGACTACGAAATCCTATAGCCTCTAGTTTGGCTAGGAGTCTCCTGTGAGGAACTTTATCAAATGCTTTACTAAGGTCAAAATAGATAACTACCACAGATAGATGATCATTACGAAGAGAAGTAAGTAGATTTAGAAAAGACATGTGGCAATTTTCACAAGATCGGTCCGGTAAAAAGCCATGCTGTCAGGAGCTGAGAATGTTATTATTTAAGCAGAAATCTGTAATTTTTTTGGCAATTAATTTTTCAAAAAGTTTAGCCAGAGAGGGCGTTTTATGAACACCGCGAAAATTGTGAATATCTGATCGTGAACCAGATTTAAATACGGGAATTATAATAGAAGTTTTCCAGTAGTCCAAGAAAAAGCCATTCTCAAGAAACACTGAAAATAACTTACTTAGTAAGGGTGGGAAATCTCTTAATTGTTTGATGAGTGAGTTTGGAATGTTGTCAGTTCCTACTGAATGTGAATTTTTAAGACGACTTATTTCTTTTTGAATACAAGCGGGTGAGAAATTAAGGGTACTGAGATTTGAATCACACAGCAGGGGGGATAACAGGAGTGGGGCTAGTTTCGATGGTAAAGAACTCGGCGAAAAATGAATTTAGCAATGCTGCTTTCTCCAAATCCTCTGAAATAAAATGATTGTTGCCATTGAGTGAGGATGGAAAGACTTTCTGAAGCTTAGCCGACGACCTAAGACGGAAGACTTGAGCAACTGATCTGGAAGAATTCGCATCACTTAATGCTGTGGCCTCTCTACGCCTATCCCGTGCAAGCCTTATTTTAAGCGCTAATTCAAATATTTGCGCTATTTTTAAGTGAACTGATAAAGAGCTATTAGACGTATGCTTAAGCTGTTTTTGTAATTTCTTAAGTCTATTTTGGAGAAAATGTGGCACAGTTGAAGAAGCTGAATTTGATTTAAAAATCTTAAGTGGGGTAAGAGCCTGAATATTTTCTGTAAAGTTTTGCAATAGCTCCTGGAAAAAAGAAGGGATCGTTAGTTAAAAATATGCTATGCCAATCTAGGGTACTTACGAAATCATTTACTAATTCATGATTCATGTTAACAAAGTCAAGGTTATTGCATTTTACATCGGGCTTTTTAGAAAGAGAGACTGGAAAACAACAGTGAATTAAGGCATGGTCACTATTGAAAATATCACGATGAAAATTCATAAAAAGAGGGTGGACATCATTTGTAAAAATTAAATCTAATATGTTGTCATTTCTGGTCACTGAACTGACCAGTTGTGACATGTTTGAAAAGTTAACAGTGTCAACCAATTTCTGAAATCTTGGTGGACAGGTATATGCATGCCAGTCAATGTCTGGCAGATTAAAATCACCTATAATTATTCTTACATTGAATTGAGTCTCTGCAACTTTTTCAAACATTTCACACAGCCGCATTACGTTACTTGAGTTACTGGGAGGATTGTAGACACATCCAATTATCGCTTTTTTATTGTGTGGCAGGATAATATGTTTATTATGCCAGGTTACAGGCAATTGTAAAGAGTTGGTTATGCACCTCTTGGGCGCCTTCCAACACATCGAAGACCGGAAAAAACCTAAAACAAACTCCCTATGTTGCGGCCAGCATTGGTTTTGTTTCAGGTTTTTGTTTTGTCAATACTGGGCGAGATTAGGAGTTTGTTTCAAGTGAAAAAAACCTGCCTTCAAAGGTATGATACAAACGGAATAAATGTACAGTTGTAAGCTGAGTTGACTCATCAGCAAGAGAACTGTTTCATATCGTTTAAAAACATTAGTTCCAGACGGAGAGGGTTGGCACAAGAATACAGTGTTCTCAGTCTTCCTTCAATGGTTGTCGGCAAAAGTTGCGCGCCATCGGCTGAAGGGTTAGCAGACTGCGGGCTGCTGCTTCAGCAGCATTATCTTCAGCATGAAGCCTGGTGGGGTTCGAAGTCCACGAACGCCATCAGAGTGAAAGAGAGATTCCACCGATTCAGCACCCAAAATTCGTGAAAGTTGTCCTGAATGTAGAAAACTAGTTATAGCTCTCTTAAACATAGGAGAGTTTTGCTGGGTTTTAATACTTTTGGGCAACTTATTCCAGATTGATATGGCATTTACT
>JAYGXS010002381.1:0-10523 GCA_036362985.1 Ligula intestinalis | reverse complement strand
CCTTTGCGCAATGCAGGCATGGTTTGGGCGAGGGCGTGATCCAATCTACCAAGACGTTTTGGGCTTCTACCTCTTTCAGTGTTATGTAAACGACAAGGGCAAGTCTATTGACCATTTTTCGAGCCGATTTGGATTCGCCTGTATGTTTGCTTCCTCAGCCGTAGTTCGCATGACGTGCCAGAGCTTGATATTATTGGTGAACGTGATGATATCGCCACCTAGTTCGCCAACGCAATCGTTGATATAGACAGTGAAAAAAATGGGGACAAGATCAGAGGCTAGGATAGCATCAACTGCAACACTGACTGACGGCTTGTTACTGATATGAAAAGTTTGCGACCGGCCGATTTGAAAAATCTCTATCCAGTCCAGAAGCCTGCCTCTTACTCCTATGCGGTGGAGTTTCTAAAGAAGGTGATGATGTAGCACGTTATCGAATACATTTTTGCAGTAGATGTAGACAACATGAACCATGTGCCGTCTATCGACTGCTTCAGCCCAGCGTTCTATGCAGTGGAGCAAATTCGTCACACAGGATCCACTTCTACGAAAGCCGTGCTGGACATTGAAAGCAGATGTTTCTGTTCTAGGAACTCAATTTTTTTTGCTGAATTATTATTTCCATACTTTTGCGGGAAATGGCAGTAAGGCTGACCAGACGACAATTATTTGCAGAGACATGGCCTCCATTCTTATATAGCGGTGTACTCCACGTGGATTTACAGTCGGTTGGTAGACGACCCGTCTCTAAGGATGTTTGAAACAACGCAAAGAGTGGTTTTCCCAACTCACTGGTGAGCTCTTCAGAATATTGGTTGGCATTTCATAGACACCCCGTGACTTCGATTCCTTTAAACACAGAAGTTCCTTAAGGACCATAGGACACTGACAATTTTTGTATCCACTTCAGAGTCATCGGCGGGTAATCGTGTAAAATATTCTGAAAGATGATCAGCTTTCGCTTCGCCTTTCGTTGGGTACACCCATACATAAGGCGGCCCTCAGCAGGGTTATCGGATCCTTGTTACGAGTGCTCTTCCTGAGGTAATTTTAAAATAGTTCGGGGTTCACGGTGGCACATTTCAGCTGGTCCCCATTGAAATCCCGTCTTGTTCTAAGTAGAAGGCCGCAGCCCCAACTTCTCCGAGTTTTGTACGCAATTCGAGATGATGCAGTCCTGTCCGTAAGCGAATTTAATCCGCAGTCATTGCTTTTTATTAATTTCTTTTTTCAAGGCCCACATAAGCCATCACGGTCCGTTGGTCAACCGTTACCTCGAAAGCGGGCAAGTGTTTTCGACGAGCTTGTGCAGTATGTCCCGGAACGTTTCCTGGTCCTGGGATATGTTAAAAGAAAATACATTTACCCTTTTTGTGCGCGTGAGTTTGGCCTTCATTTGATTGGAGTGTCCTTGCCAAAAACTTCTTCTGGCTGCTGTGGGTATCCCGGGTATTGAAAATAGAGAGTAATTTCTATATCAGTACGACGTGAGTGCTTTTACCTAGAGACAGAAGCCATGAAGATTCGTCGTAAGAATAAGATGCAGACAATTGGCCTGTTGGTCTTCACGCACCCTTGTTGGAAACATGACGTGCTGTGTGAGAAATAACTTCATAATCATGCTTAGAAGTCACCTGCCGAAAGCTAGATCAGGGCCATGTGCGCAGGCAGAGCTCCAGTCGATAAGTGGTGCATTGAAGTTGCTTACGCTCAGGATATCCAACCGTATAGCAATATTTTTTTAGCTCCTCTACCAAGGAGACACCAACTTCTGTGTCCTTTCTCAGTAGATGGTAGAGTGACGAGGAAATTCGGGCCTCCTACGTTGCTGCTCCTTTTGTACGTGCGTGTTTGTGTGTGTGTGTATGGAAGGAGAAGGAGGACTGGGAGTCAGGCTGCAATGTGGCCGTTATGGCGCTTCCGCGCACGCGGGAGCATATCTAGCGAGTTGGCTGTGTCAATTGTGCGCGTGTTGAGTGAATATCGCGACAGCCACCTACACTCTCCCTCTTCCCCGGTCGTATTGACTTTGTCTTTACGCCCGAAACTGGGGTGGGAGTGGCGAGCGAGTGGAAAGATTCTCCGCGAGTCTGCTTTTAACTGTTTTCCATCGCGGTAGTTCGCTGCTTTGCTTCTTCTTGTTTTAGCTTCGTGTTGCTTGCCCAGCTTGCCTCAATGCCTGTTGCGGCTAGCTTCAGCGTTTGCTGTGGCTTGTTGGAGCGCGTGGTGCCCATCGTCGAAATCGACGGAGGAACTGTCATACAAGCACATTACTTTAAAACTTGCTCATGAAGCTTTTATTGTCCGGCTCGACCCTTCCCCTACTAGGTCGACGACGTGGCCTGTCCAGAGTGAGAACAATGGAAACCAATGGGTGACCAAATGTTTAATACATACATTTTATACACTTATCGGGCAATCAAGTGAGGTAAACGAACGTTTTCAACTAAGTCACCATCAGAAGAATGCATTTAAATAAGGGAGAGTGGAATTTATAAAATTTTAAGCAACCGAGCAGAAAGACGGGAAGAGGTTCCAGTGGCAGTTAGGGACCATAGAGGGGAAAAGGGAGGAAATTGCCCATCGTCCTTTTCAGACGTTTTGCTGGGAGAGGTGAGGACGTAAAGTGCCATCGTCTCGTGACGGCGTGGGTGGCCTGGATATGCTAACTGTCGCTATCCAATCACTGGTTCGTGTGAACAGATGTTGATTTAGTCTTCAGCCACGAGAGCCATAGTGCTTGTTCTCATAAAGACAAACTGTGCAAGAATGGTTAGTTCCCGCTTATTTGACGCCGCTAAGCATGGTTTTTAAACCATGGTGCCAGTGCACACGAGGTTCTACCTCGTTTCTCTTTATATTTAGTCCAATATATATTGTTTGGCTTACTAGGATGCATGTACTAGAGTGTATACCCACCGAAGATGACCGATAAGCTGGCGGGGGGAGTGAGCTAGGTTGACCCTCAGCGCAGTTTTTTCCTCACTAAAAAAACAATCTGATGCGCTTGAACCTCTCTCAGTGCGCTAAGAGCCGCGGCTTGTAAGGTTGCCAACCGAATTATTTTAGTGGAGATGACTTCTGATTCGGGAGGTGCAAAGAGTTTTTTGAAAGAATATACCCATTACAATGAACACACTGAACACTGGTACAGCAACTTTCATTGATTACTTTGAGTAAAGCAATTTTACAGCTTTTCCAGGAGAAACAAAACTGCAATTAAATCGCACAGGCTGTTTCTCAGATCTCGCACCATTTCAGAGGCCAACAACTTCGGACTTTCCACTCTGCTGGCTAGGCTGACCGGCAAAGTCACGCACTCTTACAGAGCAACATATACATGTGGGGAAAGAACCCACACCTCTCACACACAATTCTCATTTAAAGATACAGACGACCTCAATGGGCACTTTATACACTGGACTAGACACATCGATGTGCTCTTCCAGATGGCAAGGCAGTATTCTTTGCAGTTTCGGAACGACGTTTAACACATGTCTCAAACACGTGTCTTAAACACGTGTCCCGCACAAGGAATACATCATCTTAAACAAGTTAAACTTGATGATTCCGAAGAACCTCATCCTTCTTTCATTTTATGGCTCAGATAAAGAAGGCCTTATTGAATGATAGTCGTGTAGAAATATAGTTATTTGTGTGCTTTACGTTCCCCTTGTACGTTATTTAGAAACGGAACAGACAGAAAAATAATAAGTATTTCAAAAACTGGTCATATATGTGGCCTTTTATTGAATTTGAAAGATTATATCAGAAAGTGGAATTGATATACTCATGCGGAAGGTAATCCATTATAATGAGAATATAAAACTCTTTAATCTCCAGTCAAATTTAATCGGGTACCTTCAAGAAACTTAAATCAATTATCAAAATTATAAAATTTCGTTTTGACATTACATTGGAAAAAGGCAATATACGCAGAAGTTCGTTAGCCAAAAATCTAATCAAAGCACTTTCTAAGAGGTTACCTTTTATGGGAAGTTTTTTTATACATCTTAGGAATAGAAGTTTCACAAGTCAACCGCGGGCACGATCCACTGTCAAAAATGTGGTTTGCTGTTTAGAGGCATTTCCTCATATCACCAAAGTTACCATGCTCACTGAAACTAATATCGGAAAACACTTTCGGTAAATGCTCTTTATGTTAATCTTATTTCAAAGGTTTTGGTGTAAACGTCGAACGGACGCAAAATTCAGTCATTTATCAATGAAGACAGCGAAAATAGAGAAAATAAAGACACACTTTTTTCCATGACATTCAATAAATACTTATACAATAACGATAAAATGAACAGAATATTTTGACTGAAGAAAAGTTCTTTCTATATAAAGAAAGTGGTTGCTTCAGGTTTTCAACTTGATTAAATATCGAAATTTATTGTTCTAAGTTATAGCTCTTTTTTTCTCCAGGACCCTGAAATGCATTCACACTGGTATTCGAGTAATGATAAAACTTATACAAAGTTATGAAAGTTACGTGGTCTTTGGTGAGTACTATACTTCTGAAGTCAAATGCACACACGTCAAATAAATTGGTTTGAGTAGACCTACACTTGTTCCTAGCTCTACTTTAATCTCAACGCTTTACACAATGGATACATCATGTTGGAATTTAAATGGAATTAGTTAGAGAAACAGCACATGTTTTCTCCTCCTAAATTGATTGCCCACTATGTCTGTCAATATGTACCCCAATAATATTTAATCCCCCGAATGCAATTCTGTGTCTTGTTGTTCATTAGTCGCAAAAGAAGAGGGTAAGCTAGACTTTCTTCGTTTATCCTTTCACTCATCACTATTAGCTTACTTAAGGTAAATAACACGAACTACGCGTTTACGGCACGGCAAAGGTAAAAACGATCTGCCTTACTTCTGCAGTCCCGCTTCGTAAGTCAAATTTTACTACATTAAATGCGTTCAACAACATGTCTCTATCGATTGAAATAACGAAGAAGTTAAACTACTGCGGCTTATTACCGTTCCAACCTTCTTTCTCAAGACCAAGGTAATGAGTTGAGACACGTATCATTTGGCTCTGCTAGCAGTCATAGTTAATCAAATCGGCATATCTTTAATTTTCTGCTTTGCCCATTATACTTTCCGTTAGCAGATCACAATAAAAAGCGATAATTTAAATTTTCTGCCGCCGAAAGAGAAGTCCACAGTAGGAAAAAATACCAAGTTGTAAATTGTTTAATCAGAAACAATAACAGGGTAATGACAGCTGGTTGGGCATTCATTCATCATTATCATAACACTTTCAGCTCATGTACTTTCAATTCTGCGTGCTTCTGATAGTTACTGCATACATTCATTGTATTCCATGTTCAAAAATGCTTGTGTCATACGTGAATAGAAGAAACTTTTATCCATTTGTATTTTAGATAAAAAACCCGGCTTGAATGGTTCATCTGCGCATACGGAATCCGTAATACACGATCTGCAGAGCTCCAGAGATGAGAGACGTATCTTATTCGCTGGCATGTTTTCAGGCAGCCAGTAGGTAATATCGAGAGTTGCCTTTAATGGTATGTCACATTCATTAGACCAATTGTATTTGATGATTCTAGTGGCATCATAAAATTCCTTCTACAACGAGCAATTTTAAGCATGTATAAATAAATATGAATGGAATGTTATGCATATAACATTATGTAACAGAAGAGGCACGTTTTGCACTGTTATATCACACCATATTTGGCTAACGAGCGAGCTTACTGTTCGCACGCACGGGTGCATCCTACAATGCGCCATTGTTAGCATATAATAATTTGTATTAAACAAACATAATATGCGCTTAAGCGATAATGCTCATCAGATTATTCAGTCAAAAATACTGGAATGAGCATCTTATCGCATCAGCCAAATAAACTTATTCATTATATAAAAGAAGGCTACATTAGTGTAAAAGAGATAAATCGCCGGAATATTTTCAGTTCTTTTTTTGCGGACTCTATATAAATGCACAACTTACCACCTCTTCGATAAAAATTGGGACGTTTCTAATTGATGATAAGCACGTGTACTGCAAGTAATTTGCCTGATGAACGTCTCGTATAAGCGTGCACGTAAAATTCAGCGCGTTTTGCATGATTGTCATTTGGAAAGTCACAACTGAGTTCCGATTGAGCAGTTTTTTCTCGAAACCGATGAGACCGGCCTGCAGCACCAAATATTTGGCAATCTCATGTGGGGTGATGTCATGGCCATTTCGTGGGCATTCCGGCATTTCTATAAACAGAAGTTCCTATGGAAATAAACTTGTTGGGCAATTCAATTTAACAGAACACTTTAAGACTAACAGTTTATTTCATTTTCTTTTATTTATTTTGGAATCATTAAATAAGCAGAGTATTCAAAGAAAAGAGGCAATACTTTCTTTAACAGTTAGTGATCAACAAAGTTAGCAAAATTTTTGAAACAAAACTTACTTTGTGAGAAAAAGCAGCATTCAGCGCACTGAAGGAACGCTACGATGGCAATGATAATTTTCATTTTTCTGTGAAGCAGAAACGAAAAATGATCTTATGAAGGCGCATATTTTCAGTAACCAACCAGGTGCGGAGGGAGGTCATCAGATGGTCATTGGTCACGTATGATACTTATTGCGTTCATGGGCTTCTAGTGACTCAACTCGCAAGGCAGCACTCACCGTCTTACGTCTCGAGACTGAGCTTGTGCGCACCAGTGTCTGCCGGCTACAGTTCGGCTTGTTCAATCACATTTAGGGTTGAATATTACAGCACCTCACTACGAAAACGGCCGTGCTCTAACAGCCGTGAGGCTGCCATAGTGAGTGGTCGTTCACTCTTTTGACTATTTTTTATTCCAAAAAGTTGTCAATAGTTTTTTTCAAATACGAAATTAGCTGCCCCTCTTGACTTTACTTGAGAAAATGTGGGACATTCTAATTAGTTCGATCATAAAATTGTCGTTATCGGATATATAATTTGTGGCAAATTGCTGTTTGAGGCTCAGTACTATTGATGCTTGTAGTTCGGTCGAGGTGACTTTTTTCTGAACTTATATTATACCTGATACGGAAGGGCCAGTCACTTAATGGCAAGTCCTGCGAGCAACTTTCATGATGAGACTTAACCTGGTAGTTTAGCATATAGTTGGACAGGTTATTTCGATTAGCTGTGTAGATTTAATAATGAGAAAGGCTTTGGTTTGGAAGACTGCCTTCGTAGTTAAAGTTATTGTGCGAAATATGCACTTATAAGCTAAATCATGGGTAAGTTTAGATTGAAGAAATTTCGTTTGCTTTAAGGAACGACAGAATCAAACATTTTATTGATATGCTTTGTGCTACGGAAGAATCCAGGAAAGGAAAAAAATCAAAACACACTCCCTTCCAGAACTGAAAAATGTCGTCCATATTTGCTCAAATAGAAGTGAAGCCGAATGTAAGGAATCATATTTATTTACAAAAATAAGGTAGACTTATAATTCAAAAATTATTTTATGCTGATCTGTAAGGTTTTGTCACACATAGTGCAGTAAGAAAAATTCATCGTCTTTTCTTAAAACCCCACCGCTCACCTGGGCGTTGAAGCAAGGTAGCCGTCGATGTTACCGGGAAGCTAATATAAAGAAGGCCTTATTGTATGCAAGTCATGTATACCTATATATACTTTTGTAAACTATACTTTTCGCCTATGCATTATTCACAAATGGAGCAGACAGAAGAATTATAATTATTTCAAACAATGGTCATAAATGTGGCCCATTTTTTTGCATTCGTAAGCTTAAAGGGATCGTGGTATTAATCCATTCACGCGGAACATAATTCATCAGAAATAAAAAAAGTGAGTTCGTTAATCTCCAGTCTACTAACTCATTTATCATCAGGTAAATTGAGCAATTGTCAAATGTCTCCAATTTTCTTGTGACATTACGTTGGAAAAACTTAATATACACAGAAATACGTCAGCTCAGTGGACAATTAAAGCACGTTTCCAAGAGGTTTCCTATTATGGAAGGTTTTTTATTTATCTTAGGGATACCAACATCCGAGAGACCTTGCAGACGTTTTGTCTGCTCGACAATGTGGTTAACTGTTTTGAGGCATTTCTAGCTATGACCCACATCACAATCTATATGGGAACTTATACCCAAAAAACTCATTTTTTGTAAATGCTGTTTATTTATAGCTTATTTAAAAAGGGTTTCATGTAAAAGTCAAAAAGAAGCACAACTTATATAAGAAGACACTGAAAATGATCGTAATAATGCCAGCTCTTATAAGACAATTTTCAATAAATAATTATCTACTTAAAGTTAATCTGTACAAGCTACGGTAACAAAAAAAATTCCTACTATTAAACGAAATTGGTAACATTCCCTTTTCATTATATGAAAAGATTTAAATTGATTGGCCTAATTTATAGCTATTTCCTACGTCGCTGGAATTGGGGGATTATCGGGTATCTTTTATTGAAAAAAACCCAGTAATTCATTTGGTCCTTTTAACTACTTATGACGCCTGATATGGCTCACTGCTATTTCTAAATTTTCGTAAATCCCTCCTCGCCGGTATGCGAGTTGCAATCAAACTTTTACAAACTTAAGCATGTTGCATGCAGCACTCGCCATACTGTCTATTATCTTATACCTTATTCGTTACACAGGGTAACATGAGTTCAATGATTGAGTTGAGAGGTTTTGACGCCAGCAATGCTTACACAACATAAAAAAGAACTTGTAAAAATGTAATCGCCTGAAAAATCGTCGAAAAATGTGCGTTCTTATTGCATCCTCTATTTCAAAGCTGATTAGACGAAAATTTGAGACTGATCTGGATGGATAGGCTGTGTAGACAAAGCCAACTTTTCCAAAATGATGCACAATTTGGCGAAAATTTCCTAGCCAAACTATAAGGGTATCCAGGGTAACTAGGCATTAAAATTTTGAGCTGATTTAATTCTTGACTAAAACCAGTTGCTTTCAGTACAACAACTCCTTCTCAAGACTAAAAACTACGCGTTCTGCATAAATTTTATTTCGCGAAGGTCATAAAATCAATGATCCTATGCAATACGCTACTGATTTAATCCATAGCTTGCTTTACCATTGCAGAATACTTTCTAAGGAGCGAGTGCCTAACATTCAAGTTCAGCAGTAGTGATTCACCCAACTATACTTTGAATATGTCCTTAACAAAGATGCAGACAAAGATATATTATCGGTCATTATAACCATTTGACCTCACATTTGCACGTGTCCCGCACATCGAATACAGCGTTGTTGCCATGCACCCTGATTGCTTAAAAAGAAAACCCATTTTAGCTTCTGTTCCATGATTCTCCCTGGCCGATTGCATAGTGAGGATAGGCTCAAGTCAAATCTGTGGTTTGATGGGTTGCGTGATTTTGCTGTTTCTGCCAAGGTATCCAGGAATAGATGGCGTTTATTTTATTGCGTTAAGGATTCTGTTTTGAACTCCTTGACCCATCCAAGAGGGATGATACAATTTCAGCGATTGATGACATAAAAGCGGGCTGAAAAAACTATTCTGCGTTTATCTCGACCCATGTGATGAAAGTATGAGCTTTTCATTGTAGTTTGAATACTTCAGATTATGTGCACCCCATTCTGCGATTTTATCTGACGAAGACTTGAAGCCAGAATCGGCAAACTCAAAAAAATAAGCTTACCGTGATCGTGGCTAAGGCAGCCATTGAAGCCTTCCATAAAGAAACTCATATCAACGGCCAAATGGCATGCAAATGACACAGATGTCAACGTTGTACAGAGCACATATAATTGTGTGTGACAAGAGAATAAGGCTTTGCGTTAAGTTTTGGAAGAAGCGCATATGTCCATGCTCCCACGCAGTGAACCCTCATAACTAAAACTGCAATTCTTATAAGCGTAAAATTAACAGTGATCATAACGGATAGTATTGGCGGAAAAGACAAGGAAGACTGAAACGGCAATTACCGTTATCAGCGGTTGTTAGCCAGTTATACGCAGACCCAAGCGGCATCCTACCTGAGCCTCTAATTCGCAACATCCTTTATCAGAGCCAAATGTCCTAACCATTTTTGTTAACCTCAAAGTCCTGAAGGCGTAAAAATAAACATGCATTAGAAAAAAACATTTAAATATTTTGATAAGTTGAAAACGTGAACCAACCACTTTCTTTAAGTAAAAAGATTTTTCTTGAGTCAAAAATTATTTATATATAACCATTAGTGGGTAAGTATTTATAGAATATCGTGGAAAATATTATGTCATCATTTTCGTCGTTTTCATTGTTTTTATTTTTAAATTGATGAATTGCTCATCTGTTCAACGTTTACACCAAAATCTTTAAAATAATATATCTAAAAAGCATTTACCAAAGAAAGGTGTTTTTGTATATTTGTTTTTTATGAAGATGGCCATGTTGCTCATATTAAGCCACGCCTCAAAACAGCTGAGGATGCTCCGAAATCTTGTCGACCAGTCTGGTACTGTTCTGCACTGGTAGCTGTATAAACGAAGCCAATATTTCCGGC
>JAYGXS010002380.1:0-10524 GCA_036362985.1 Ligula intestinalis | reverse complement strand
CTGGAGAGCCATCAGGTCTGACGCCGATAGGAAAACGCTTCAAGAGAGTCTCAATCGACTTAACTGCTGGTCTGCTCATTGGCTTTTAAAATTCAACATTAGTAAGTGTGTAATTTTAAGACTCCGTACTAGAAGGACTGATAATAATAATAAGGTTTATTTGTAAAGCACATCTTTGGCGCCGTCAAAAAACCCCGGAAAGCAGGAAAAAACCTAACCCAAACCCCTTCTTTCGCAGTGGCCATTGTATTTGTTTTGGTCTTTTGCTAGGTCAGTAGTGTGCGAAATAAGGAGTTTGTTTTAAGTGAAAAAAACCTGATTTCTAGGGAACAAATCGAGGAAAACATGAAATAAAATAGCAATACATTGTAGGTGTTACGGTTTTATAGTAAGAATACTTGGGGTCTGGAAAAACTGTAATGTCCTTTAACTGAGGTATACTTAGCCGCGGTCAGTTTGAAGGTGAAAATATCAGCTGATGTGTAACGCCCGAGCGCCCTGTTGTTCTTTTGGTAGCGCGTCTTTTTCCTGATTATGGCCGGTACTCGGTCGTTCTTCTACGTACGTTGTCTTCTGGCTGACTCCACACACTGTAATTCCACTAGAATGCTCGTTCACAGGAACAGTCACTCGTCGAGATGATAAGCCGAGGACAAATGTTAACACACACATATTTATTACGATTACAGTAAGATAATAATGATAATAAACTGTCATACAGGCGAACACGTAGCCGAAGAAGACAATCGGGGAAGGTGGAGCTGGAGACTACCACCGGGGAAAGGAAACACTCCGTGAGACCCTCGCAGGAAGGGCAACTGTTATTCACAACTGTCTACTAGGGAGGGTGGGGCTGAAGACCACCACCAGGGAGGGGACAACCAATACACCACTTTACCTGCGAGGCCACACCACCTACAACATCCTGCACTCGACTCAAAGTCACCGCGCCGACATAATCAAAACAAGGAACAATCTCATTGTTCTCTGGTTACTACAGATGATATGGCATCGACCGTATGCATGGCTCTGCTCGATACGGAGATTACAATCATTGTCCAGTGGCACAAGTTTGCTAATTAGATGGGACGTTGCAGATGTCTGAGGTGGGTCGAGGCAGCTGCGAAGCACCATCGTCATTCAAGTGCATCGGCAGAAGACATTTGGCCTTTCGTTTGTCGAATATCTAAGTGAGATTGAGATTTACATCATTAGTATTTATATTTCTGATACATTATAAGGGGAAACAATATATATTTTAGTATAATTGAAGAGAAAATTATTTTCTTTCATAATAATTTTTTATAAACATTTAGATATTAGTAGAGGAATATTGGAATAGATAAATTGTTCTTAGTTTTTGTTTTTTACTTTTATTTTTAAGGATTGGAAAAGGAGGCAAGGCACAATTTTGCTTAAGCTTTGATTTTATCAGCGTTGGAAACCGTCGACTGGAAAGCTTTCAGCATTTGCCTGTTTTCTCCAAAATTTTCGGGAACTCTCCTGGACCGTTAGATCCCTTTTGGTCCGAATTGGACGTCAAAGAACTGGTTAGCAAAGTGTCCTATTTTATTCAGAAATAAATGCGTCATGTCATTTGAGAAGAACTGCTTGGTCTTTCTTCTAAATTCGGCCAAACTGTGGCTTTTTCGAATATCGTTGGGTAGGGCATTCCATATGATCGCATATCTTATGGTGTAGAAATTTGATCGCTGGGCCGTCCTAGCTTTAGCGTTATGAATTGTATGTTGGTTGTTTCTAGTGGAACGGGAACCGTTTTGATTTGTTAACATATTATTGCTAAGGATGCTCTGATTATGTGTCACTTTAAATAGGAAAGTTAAACCATTTTGGAGTCGCCTTTGCCAGAGGGGTTTAAGACCATATCTATTGTACATTATTGAATAGGAGTCTCGGGCGTCATCGCGTTTACACAGACCTCTGGTAAACCTTCGCTGGATTTTTTCTAGTTTCTGTCTGTCATCTGATGACATGGTACCGAAAAATATTGAGCAGTAATCTAGAATAGGTAAAACGTACATTTTGTAAAGTTTAGTCTTAAGTGTAATTAATGCGAAATTTTTACTTATGAAGCCACATAGTCGATTGGCTTTTGGTGCGATTTGTTTAACATGTGGGGATAAGTCAAGAGTATTAGAATAGCTAAGACCTAAATCTTTTAAAGATGTTAGCTCTTTTATTTCTTGACCACTAAACATTATGGGGGGAAGTTTTAGTGGTCCAAATATCATGAGATGACATGTTGTTGGTGAAAACGGCATTTGCCACTGAACACTCCAGTCGTTTAGTTTTTGAAGGTCTAATTCAATCGTTCTATACACACTACTTATCGAATTTTTGTTATAGGCATATGCGAGTTTTAAGTCATCTGCATATAAAAATGATTTAGCAGATGTTGATATCGTGGATAACTCATGAATGTAAATGAGAAATAAGAGGGGACCTAGGATAGTGCCTTGAAAAACACCACTGCTTATATGAGCTGGTTCTGATACTATATTTCGAAGTTGTACTACTTGAAATCGGTTTTGAAGATAGGATTTGAGGAAATCAAGGAGGGGGGGCCGAATCCCGTGACTCACTAGCTTCACGATCAGTCTTTTATGGGGAACTTTGTCAAAGGCTTTTTTTAGATCAAAGTAAATTGTAGCAAGCGTGTTCCCATCATCTCGATTTCTGGAGACGAATTCCAAGAAAGTGAGATGGCAGGACTGACATGACTTTTTAGGTAAAAAGGCATGTTGAGAGAGGGGTATGAGATTTACATTCGTCAGATGGTCTAACATTTGGTTATAAATTATTTTTTCTAAGATTTTTGCTAAAACCGATGTTCGATGAACACCACGATAATTTTGGGCATTGGACCGATTTCCGTTTTTGTAAATTGGGGTGATACATGATGTTTTCCAGATTTCTGGATAAGTACCATTTGACTGCAGTAACGGGAAAAGGTTAGACAGAAGTATTGGGGTATATGTCATATGCCTCAGTATGCAAGGAGGGATTCTATCCGTTCCATATGATGTGGAATTGGACAGTTGGCGGATAGCTTTCTCTACAGTTTCTTCGTTAAACAATATGTCTTTTAATACTAGTGCCGTCATTTCTGTGGGTTGGGGATTGGTTCTTCCTCGACTGAATAGTTGGTTGAGAAATACTCGTTGAAAAGATTTGCTATTTGGTTGTCATTTGTTATTACTATTCCTTGGTCATCAAGCATGATTTGGGGGCCTTGTTTTTGATGATTATTTATTTGTTTCCTGAAGATTTGGGCTGTCCCTTCTGGGGACTCGATTGCCCGATGTTCTGCTGCTATCGTCTTATTTGTTTCAATGTTCTGGGCTAACTCGTGAATCTCTGTAATGCGTCTGAGCGTAGATAGATAATTAATACATGGGTCGTGGAGTTGTTTTTTAAGTTTTTTTAGCCGTTTGGAAAGGAAGTTTGGGATTAGTGATTTCTTACATGGGGATCTCTCGTCAATTAGGGTATCTCGAATTAAATTAAGGGTGGCATATAATATGTTTACAGCTTCTAGAGGGGATGCTGTTAGGAGGAAAGAGCTCCAATCCAATGACCTAATGTAGTTATTCATAGATTCAATGTCAAGATTTTTGGGGTTTATAGAAGTGTAACTAGGATCAGGTCTTATTTTAATGTTAAGAGGGAGCACTGCTATTATTGTCTTATGATCACTATCAAAGGTTAAGCTGTCGTAGTGCGTATATAAGGGCCAGATATCATTGGTGAGAATAACATTGAGTATATTGTTTCCCCTGGTTGGTTTGCTTATTATTTGCGTCCAGTTATGAAACACAATTGATGATAATAATTCATCATGTCTGGATGGGGCTGATAGTTCTGTCCAGTTTATTTCTGGACGGTTTAAGTCTCCTGCAATTATCTTATAGTCGGTTTGGATATTCGATAGAATATCTAGTAGATTTGTAAGGCCACTGTCATCATTACTAAATTCCGGAGGGGTGTACAAACATCCAATTAGAATGCTTTTAAGGGTCTTGGATGTTATTATAGCGAAGCATGCTTCGCCATTGAACGTCTCCTGAAGAACCTCAAAGCCACTCTGTTCTATGGTAGATCTAATGTAGATCATACAACCTCCTCCTCGTTTATTCGCACGGTCCTGTCTATAGAAGGTGTAGTTTGCTATAAAAAGTGAAGCATTGGAGGTTGATTCGTTTACCCATGTTTCTGTTAAAAAGACTATATCGGGATTGTGTGTGTCAATAAAAGTCCTAAGTCGTGGAACTTTGTTTACTATCGATCTAGCATTAATAAGAGCAACACTTATGGTGTCGGATACAAAAGCTGGAATCTGTTGTGAAAAAAAGGATTCCTATTACTTGGTTGATTGTGTTGAGGGCTCATGTGCGGAAATTGTGTGATTGGTGGATAATATGGTGGTGTTGGACTATTTGTGGCCAATAGTGCATTATTGGGAAAAATTGGTGATGAGAGTGGTGGAATTCGATGGCATTGTGTAACTATCGGAGGGTATGGTGTTGTGCGAGGTGGGATTTGATTGTGTGTGTTGTATTGAAAGGGTTGGGTGTGCGGTGGTCGTCTTGTGTATGGGCTAGGATACATGGGTTGAGAGAAGGGGTTAGGTGTCATTTTAGGGTGTGCATTTAAATACGGATATTCGTTTTGATATGAAATTCTGTTTGGGACTGGTGGTCTATTCTGGGTTGTTCGGGGGAGATAATCTAACACTGGTTTACTACTTTGGTTCGTTGAGTTATGTAGTGGCTTTATCGCTACAAATATATAAAACGTCTTAGCAAATACGCGATGAAAACTTTCAAGGGTACACTAAATGCGAATAAGGGATTTACCAGTCTATTCTAGTGGAAAAGTCGCAAAATCCAGTAAAGAGATTGACGATGAAGATTAGAAATGATACAACTCACTTAGATCCTTCGCGATCCTAGTCGGCAGTAGTCAAGTAGTCGACTTGCCAAAGGATAACTCTGCGAGGACTGGATCCAAGTTCGTTGGGCTGTGAGTTGCAAAATGTGGAGGAAACTCGTTTGCAACTTGTCGCTGGATTCTCCTGGAGCCCGAGAGTGATCACCAGAGAGGTGTCGTTGAAGGGCAAAATAAACAGCGGCAGGTGAGGAGGGAATTGAGCTGTGGAGAGTGATTAGCAAGATAGTTGCTAGCACGCGTCAAAACCGAAAGTGTGAAACAACGTGTTGTATTAAGTTTTCACAAACTTGGTTATTGATAAATTTAAACAACACGTAAGTAGGGCCAAGAGCCCACAGTTAGGACTGGTATTGCTATTTATGGACATGTTTAGACGTGTGTTGTTATTTATCAGTGTATCTTGATTAGATTCAGGATAAGTGTTGGTCATGTCTAATGGGGTTGTACTATTTCGGGGTCTTTTTGTTTGGACCTTATTATTTCCCTTAATTGCTTCGGCAGGTTTATTATTTGCTTTCGGTTTGTCATTATTATAATATGAAGAAGTCGCTCTCAAGTCATCTAAGCTGATGCTACGTTGATAGTTTTCGTTTTCCTTCCCAGATGAGGAGCAACTCGTTAATTGTTCCTCTGAAGTAGCATTTTGTGGAGTGTTTCCGTCCTCTACGACTATATTCGGCTGACTTTGTTTACGCCCTTTGTCTTTGTGAAAAACTTCTCTGCGCTGCATTGGGGTCAAGTCAGGGCCTATATATGCTTTAAAACTCCGGAAACTCTTATTTATTTCAGAGTTTTGTAGTAGCATTTGAGCTTCGGCGTGGGAAGAACATGTAAGCAAAATCGGTTTGTTTTTACTTCGCGAATTTAGTCTTTTGATAGACACTATGCCTATACTTATCCCACATTGTTGAAAAACGCTTTGTATTGCTACCATTGGATTACTCGTTTGAGGAAAGTTGCGGAAGATTATATTACAGCTACGTTTTGATCTATCTGAAACTTCTGTTGATACTAAATGCACTACAGACTCAATCTTAGGTAAATTCGTGAGGTTGCTTTCAAATGAATTGGAGTCCAGAAGTGAATTAAGAATCTTAAAAACAGGTTCATACTTTTCAATAAAGTTTGTTAAATATAAGAGGGCTGACAGATCGATTTGATCCACAACAACTTTCGCGTCGGTCATTGTTTCTAATAAAATTTTCCTGCAAAGGATTTTTGAATGCTAAATATATGTCTAAGTAATGTGTTTTTGACAAATAAACTATAAAATACTAGAAGTACAAAACAAATGATTTGTACAGCGTTCTATGAAACAGAGGACAATATCTGACCAAATCAACGAAGGAGTTTGGTAGCAGATTTTGGCTAAGATAGTCAACTGTTACTTACTGATATTTTATTTAAGAAAACCAAAGACTTTGAGTCGTTTCTTCTCTTATATAAATCAATTTATATAAAGCTTCACTTATCTTCGAATTTGATGAGGAGAACGATTCCTTCCAATACCTCCTCGATGGGCACCCGCTTTCAAATGTGAACGAACAAAAGGATCTCGGTGTTCTATTAAATTCCTCACTTAAACCATCTACTCAGTGTGTAAAGGCAGCTAAACGCGCGACACAGGTGCTGTTTGCGATTAGGCGGGGATTCGTCAACATTGACAAGGAGCTCTTCAGGAAAACCTACGGAGCGTTTGTTCGGTCCCACTTGGAGTATGCTGTCCAGGCCTGGCGTCCGTGGTTCAAGAAGGATTACCTGCACCTGGAACGAGTGCAGGCGAGGGCTACGAAGATGGTCAAGAATCTTCGTTATCTGCCTTATGAAGACAGACTGACCGAACTTGATCTTTTCCCTCTCAATTATAGGCAACTCCGCGGGGACCTCATACAAACCTACCGAATTGTTAGAGGTCAAGACTGCGCCCTAGAATTTGATGATTTCTTCGAATTGGCTCGGACTGACCATCTGCGAGGTCATCCTTTTAAACTACAGAGGAAACCGGCCCATATCGACGTTCGACGAAACGCCTTCTCTCAGAGGGTCATTGGAGCGTGGAACGGACTCCCGGAAGATGTGGTCCTCTCAGATACTGTTGACATTTTTAAACACAAACTTGATTCTCATTTGCTGAGAAACTGTGGCAGATATAATGAACAAAGTGTCAGTAGCAGCACCTTGCAACTGGCTCACACTTATCGCTGATGTGAAGCCCACATTTGTATTATGTACTATTGTCACGGTGGACCTATTATGTGATTTTGGTTATGAATAGGGAGCTCAAGGGCGAAAGCCTTCTTTCCTTAATAAAGTGACTTAAAGTTCCTGGTTGTGGCCCTAGGAGCCTTGCGAGCCGCGTACTCTTATTCCTGGCAAACCTGGGTTACTGCTCTCCAGTACAGCAACTGTCTCCTCCCTCTCAAGTCACCAGACATCCCCGTCTCTTTCCAAATACGATGTTTCCACAGTTGCCATAGCTAATAATTCTGGTAGCTCTCCTAAAAATTCCGAAAAGCCCTCTTAGTCAGGGCGACCAACAGCTTCATTACTCGAACAGACGCCTCCCAATCCTTCAATTAAATCAAAAAATTCAGGTCTTCCAAAGAGGGGGATCCGGAACTTAACCGCGAGCATGAAGCCTTCCCAAACACTAAGGCTATGCAATAGGAAGCTAACAAACATCTAGGTTACCCTACTTATCACAATGATAATAATAATAAATGGTATATTTAAGGCCCAATGGGCCTTGTCGTTACAAACCTAGTGCTATCGTTAAAATAAAAATAATAATGACAAACAGTGAATTCTTATACAATAATTGTCATCGGCAGTACAAGAAACTCCTAAATCGGTGTATGAATTCAGCGGGCTACCGATTTCCAAAAAAACTATAGGAGAAAAAACTGCCTTAACAGGTAACTGGGTTTGATGTGGTTAGATTGGGACTTGATGTTGAGGGTTCGGGACGTTAATGGTCATGGGGGAAAAATATACCGTTAAGTTAAGAAGGGGTCATCCGGAACAACAAGAGAAGACAGTAGAAGTCAAGGCAACATGACCGAGATGCGACCCACCTGACTCCAGAGCCCATCGAAAAGTTGCAAATAACCATTAATAGCGACCTCGAAGACCACAGCGAAGGTTGCAGAAACGGAGAAGAGTTCGCAGCCCTTGGAAGAAATTTTTGACTCTAACTCCAGAGGCCATTAAAAAGTTGGCGATAACCATTAATAGCGACTTCGAAAACCACAGCGAAGGTTGCAAACACGGAGAAGAGTTCGCAGCTCTTGGAAGTGATGCTTGACTCTGCTTCAAATGCCAGGAGGACCCTTTTCAAAATCTACAACTTGCGTGTTTGGAAAGTAAACAGACAGTAACGCCTTTATTTCCTCTAAATTTAAATGCTTATGTAATGTGCCTTTAAAAAGCGATAGTGTAGAAGACAGCCTAATATCAAGTGGAAGGTTGTTTCAAATATCATTCCAGGCCAGGAAGTCAACTACTTAATCCTCACAGTAACTTTAACTCGCACACCAGCCTCTATTTTCTGTCTTGGTTTTCCCAATTTCCAGGTAACTATCGGCAAGCTCATTACGGAACTAATCCCTATAGCCTGTCGATGTCACAGAGCTATCTACCTGCAGCTTTTATTCATGCCCCTTCAACCTTCTAATGCCAATTGTCCTGATCCAGTTGGTGGCTGTTCTCCAAACTTCCAATTTAATAACCCACCTCCAAACTTTTTTTACTTAATTAAGATAACACTAGTTCGAGTACTTGATCTATTAGATATCATCTTGCTCAACGCAAGATCTGTTATAAATAAGATGGCTCAAATTAGAGCCATTGCATTCGAGCTGAAGCCAAATGTAATGGGTATTTCAGAGTTGTGGCCCCATCCGCTAATTTCTGCTGCTTTTCTTATAATAGACGAGTATGATTTCTACCGTCCAGACCGCACTAGTAAGCGTGGTGGCGGTTGTCTTCTCGATATGAGGTGAAACCAGACATCATGGCTTAAACTGAAACCTGGCTTTCAAAAGATATCGTTGATTCTGAATTGTCGCTTTAAGGATATCAGCTTTTCAGGAAAGACAGAACAACTAGGGGAGGAGGGCTTATAGTCTATGTCACTTGCAAGCTGACAGCCACGGCTGAAGTACCGGTCCCAGCACGAGGTGTGGAAATGCTAAATATCACTATATCTGCAAAGTACGCCAGGCCACTGACGCTTTCGGTGACATACCTACCACCAAACCATACCCCTGACCAAGACAGTATCCTCATAGCAGAATTCTATAGGGTTAGTGAGAAAAAAGACATCCTCAACGTTGGGGACTTAAACCCTCCTGGTGTTGACTGGCAGACATGGACTGCACAGGGTCTTCAAGACAACTTCAACCACAAATTACTACAATGGGCCACAGACAAACTTCTCTGCCAAACAGTTGCGTTTGGAACTCGGGCTAGAGAAAGACAACAGTTGAACTGTCTCGACCTTATCTTTACCCAAGAGAAGGAAACTGTGATTGACCTGCAGGATTGACACCCATTAGGGTCAAGCGACCATATTATACTGTTTTTTGAGTATTCGCTGTTCTCCAAAACTTACTCCTCCGACAAATGGTAAAGTAACGCATGGAAGGGTTGCTGCCAACTTATGAGAAGAGAAATGTCAGAGGTATCATAGAAAACAGATCTCCAAGGTGGGGCAAATGAACAGTGGATGACCTTTAGCCCAACGTTCAAAAGAACTGTTTGTTTACATTTTTTTTAAGGGTAACAGGCAAGAAATGCCCTTGAGGACCCTATTAATGTAACGCAAACAGGTTATTCTTACAGTTAATGTGCAGTCGGGGGAGCACATATGATATCATAACAGAATTTCAAGTGAATTTTCACACAAAAGAATGATAACGGTCTAAAGCCAGAAAAATTGTTCACAGTGCTGGCAGTAGGAAATCGTGTTGTAAAAGTCGCCTTTTGTATATATATATATATATATATATATATATATATATATATATATATCCCGATCATCATTCCCCAAAGAAGGCAAAGGAGAAAACAAGGCGCTGTCGTGGACCACACTGTAATTGTGCTGACGTTTCGGAAATACACTATTTTCCATCATCAGAGTGGTGGGTTGTGTGTTCCTGCTTGCCGAGAGTTGGAATGCCGCGCAGACCATCTGGTGTTGTAGCGATGGCTGACGCACGAGCGCTGAACTTCGTGCTCTCCGTGGATTGGCTGCGGCACCTCCATTGTGGGTGGCTGGCGCCCGTGTGTGTCATCCGTTGCCTGTCCGTTTGTCGTTAACGCGTCTACGTTAACCAGCCCGGTAGTGTGACCACCGCCCGACCTCCCCTCTGAGCCGGATGCGCGGATCAGCCCTCGTTCTGGGTCCGGTGTCCCTCGGTGGGTAGGTGAGTCATCCCGGTCGTGTGCGCGGCGAAGAGCCCTCTCTGCCCG
Organism: Ligula intestinalis; assembly: GCA_036362985.1. Taxonomy (NCBI): domain Eukaryota; kingdom Metazoa; phylum Platyhelminthes; class Cestoda; order Diphyllobothriidea; family Diphyllobothriidae; genus Ligula; species Ligula intestinalis. The sequence continues at coordinate 81 of JAYGXS010002380.1, read as the reverse complement.
TCCTTCTACATCCCCCGTCGCCTGTACGTCTGTTGTTTTCGTCATCAGGTCTGTGTGCGTATTGTGTGCACTTGGCCGGCT
>JAYGXS010002378.1:0-10526 GCA_036362985.1 Ligula intestinalis | reverse complement strand
CCCTGAAGCATTAGATTTGAACAGGTAGAGTGTGTAAACCATGCAATCATACCACCAGGATGCTTGATTTCGAGAAAATTTCCTGGTCGAACTGTAAGGGTGGTGAATGAAATTTGAGTTGTGGGGAATATTGGGCTGGGGAATGTGCGAATATGGGGCCTGTGGTTACCAACGTAAGGCAAGGTTAACCACGTGATCCAACTGTTTGCAGAGGTCCGGTTTAAAGCGTCTAATATAAGCAGCATCCAGGTAACAAAAGATTCGAGATGTTCGTGCTCGAAAATGAACTCGGAAAGAAGTTATAGGATCTACCAAATGCCCCGTATCCAGTAGCTGTTCAGTAACAGAGGAACGAGCAGAACGATATTCTTGCTTCAATAACCAGCTAGGTAGATGTTCCTGGGCTCTGGTTGTCCATTGTCTTTGCCTACGCCCTATGTACTTGCATCCACAAGTGAAAATGAATTTGTAAACGTAATTAGAGGTGACTTGCAAAGAAAAGGCATCCTTGACACAAGGAGTCGGCAGGGGCTTTGTTGGAGAGCAAAATATGAGATCTACGGCGTAAAATGTTATTTTTATGGTCTTGAGCAAGCGCCTCTTGATAGTGTTTAGGACGTTATCCCCCTTGAAGGGCAAGGATATAAATACTGGCTTCTTCGGGGCTAATTGTTCACTCATTTTGGGTCTTAGAGGTGTACTATATTTGTCTATAAACTGAGGTGGATATCCACGCTTCAGTAAAGTAGCTTTGAGACAGCCTAATTCTACGTCCAAAGTATCCACAGAGCAGATTTTTCTAGTCCTCAGGAAAAGGTTACAAACCAGGTTACGTTCCCATTGAATGGGAACAAAACTTTGAAAATGTAAGAACGGACCTATCAAGGTTTTCTTGTGGAAGACTCTCTGTGAAATGCAGCCATCTATCTGTCTGGACAAGTGGACGTCAAGGAACGAAATGTTGTTAACACGTTCCATTTCCATAGTAAATTTTATCTTCGGATGTAGCTTGTTCATAGTGGACAGAAATTCCTCGGCTTTTTTCAGGTTCTCCACGATCGTAAAAACATCCTCTACATATCGTCTTCAGATTGTTGTGTGGTTCAATTCTGCCAGTAATTTTCCTTCCAGATGGCCCATAAATATGTCTGCAAAGGTTGGTCCGAGTGGACTTCCCATTGCAACTCCGTCAATTTGTCTTTGCAGTTGGCCATTGAATAGAAATTGGAAATTTTTAGTACAACGTTGTAGTAAGTTTTGTAGTTATTGTGGGGACAGGCGTGTGTCGGATGAATAAGCACAGATAATATCAATGGTTTCAACCAACGGCACGTTAGTAAACAGGGACTCCACGTCCGGGGATAGCATGCATTTGTCTTGTAAATTAATCTGGCTGATCTCGTCGATAAACTGGAAACGATATTTTAATTTAAATTTAAATAATATTTACATTTTCATTAAAAAATAGTCTTGCATGTCGCTCGATATTGAGAGCATGACGCCGTCTAAAGTCTCCGTTTGTGCAGTAATTGATTGATGACAGCTGTGCACTTTGGGAAGCCGATTGGCAATGACGCTTCGTCTCCCTGCTAGGCCAAATCTTTCTCAAGTCCATGTATGCGTCTGAGCCGCCCAAGGGCAAAAATTGTGCCTCGCGTGCGCACAGGAAGTGAATAGATCAACCAAATAGGTCAGGCGCGAATGGAACGCGAAGATTGTTTTTTTCATATCACATCTGTGGCGTCAAGCATTTAAAAGAGGTGGGCTAGAGAACCGTCACAGCCTCTTGCCGTTATACTCGTGGATGCGAGCAAAAACGCAAATTCACCCGGTGAGCTTGAACATCGCGTTTACTTCGAATTTGAATGGCATTTATTTCCATGAAGAGACTTAGAAAGCATATGCTTAATGATTTCGTTTCCCTGAATTTGAGCCGCGTGCACCGCTGCCTTTGACCCATTTTGTGAACAATTTTATTTCAATTTCGTAGACATTTCGAGCAAAACATTTACCTTATTTTTATTCCACGGTATATATACCGGCTACGTGTGCACCTCCTGCGGAGGGGAAGGGGTCATATTAAGTCTAGCGTATCGTCTTAATCGCCCTCGGGGCGCAAGCTTAACCATAGTTTTTGGTAGATGAACGAAAATAAGTCTTCGTCCTGACGGCGCGATAGTATTGTTCTTAAGGCGTAGGGTTCTCATCGTCTTCATGTCTATCATTTCCATTTTTTCAAAATCAGTGATAGCGCCTATTTTTGTAATATTTTGGTTATACGAACGATCCTCGGAAACGAGCTACAGTGCGTTGCTTTAAAAAAACGTACACCGTTTGATTTGTGCTTCATGTTCTTGTCGCGGCGTTGAGTACTGAAGTTTCCGCAGGAAAATTACATTCTATTTAAATTTAAATTAAGTTGATTGTTGAAATTAAGATATTTTCTGTTTATCTATTGGACACATTTAAAATACAATTTTTTTGTCATCGATATTTAAGCAATGACCATCAAGGACCCTTGGTGAACGTTATACTTACGTATATTAAATAACTGGTGTGGTAAACGTTATAAGGAGTTTGTTTGAAGTGAAAATAAAACTGACGTCAAAGGTACGATGCAAACAAAATGTATGTACAGTTGTACACTGAGTTGACAAATCAGAATGAGAACTGTTGCAATTTTTATTCAACGATAATTTTGACATGAATACCTGGCATGTAAAAATAAAGAAAATTGTTTTTTTTAAAGGAGCAGCTAATGTATAAGTTGTGGCAGTCAGGCTACTAAGTCTGGGTCACGTGGATGTATGCACCCGAAGGGTCAACAATGTGCATGTCAATAAACGAGCTTATACTAAGGCAACGTGCGCCAGAAAATGTTCTGGATAAGTTTCTTTATCATCCACGAATGAGAAAAAAGAATTAACTATATTCTGCATGTTATCATAGAAATTTGTACTGAATATTTTGAAATGTCAAATTATATTATTTGCAGCCTACCAGCAGGTAACAGATATACAACTTCCGCACATCGGTACCGACACTGTCACGGTAACATGGACGGCCCCGAAACAAATGGACGGTGATATAATGTCCTACCACGTCACAGTTACGAACAAAGATACAATGGAGCAGCTGGAGTTAGAAGCAACGCCGAAGGGAATAACTTTGCTAAATTTGACTCCCTACACACGGTACGACATAGCAGTCACGATTGAAAACATGAAGCTTAATAGCAATGGTGGTGGCCTCGGTGGACCCGTCCAGATAGAACTATTGACAGAACCGTTGGGTAAGGGTTGTTATATATTCGGCCATCTTCGGGCATTGGTTAACATTCTGCTTATAGCCATTTGTGCTTCTTTGGAAGACAAAACATTTTCTTATACTGCAGACGCATACATGTCTGATGGTTGTCTTCCGAAGAGGGCACGAAAACGCACCACCTTTGCTGACGACTGGTGCTCGCGTAAAACCGACCAGATTATTGTATGAGGGAAGCTCTTATATAGTTTGATTCCCATAGTACAGATTATGTCATCGAAGGATCTGATAATATGGTTGTCTGTGAACTGCTCAGTACTTAATGTCCGTGATTCACCTTGATATAACAATTTAATTTTGCAATCCTTCAGTGTGATATAACTTACGCTGTGCATGCGCTCACATTTTTTAAAGGGGCCAAGAGCGCTGTCATTATTTACACAATTTTTACGATTTTCTATTTTTAACGATCGAAGTGTTTATCAGTCTCTGCATAGACAGAGACCAACCTTGCATATTAAGCTGAAAACGGTCGATAACTGCGCAACTTACACATATGGCAAAAATGCAAACTGTAGTTCTTTATATCGACGTTGGAAAGTAACGAATCCGATAAGCTAAAAAAAGTCCTAGACGGGTGCTTGGTTGGTATTCGGCCAGTGCTTGACACAGCTGCGTGACGTCTGGTTCATTTGTGTGTTCCAAGATTCCTCTGTATGCTTTTTGTTTGATCTATCCAGTTTGTTTTGATTTGCTATTTTATCATGCCATGGTATTACCCAAACATAAAAAAGGTGCAATAGTAACAATGTGCAATGACCTCAAGCTTATTTACGCGCAGATGAGGAATACTAAGGAGAGTAACTTTAATCGGCAAAACGATAGTTTAACCTCCTTTTTTGAGCACCACATGCAGATGCTGACCAAGGAGATGTGGTTTAACAGATGACAAGTAAGTATAAAATACTTTACTTTGTAAAGATCGCAAAATTAAGACTTTCGGGTTTAGAATCAAAAATCATTTTTGTTCACCGGAATGTGTAGAAGAATCGATTAGCCCATGGTGAATACATGCAGCCTCAATTTAAATGTCTGATTGATACAATCAGTTTCGAAATAACAGCAAAAAAACCAACCCTAGTGAACAAAAGAATACAATTTATATACAAGGTAATTGCAGTATGTTTCCATGTACGTGGCTGATAATGGCAAATTACGTCCTTCGCGTGCCATCTGAACCCTAGTCGAAAATTCACTCCATCATTATGAGTCCGCCATATCCCCATGATTGTACTTATTGTGTGTTTCCAGCCTTTTCATACAAAGCATTTGCCTGAAGTTTTTTTTCTTCTGCCAAGTATCACTTGCTTTCTTCGCCAGGGATATTTAACAATTTCCAGAGGGATTCCATGAGGGCTCTTCCAAAGGCTCTTATGTATTGAAGCCACCTACTTAAATCCGTCTAGCAGGTCCAATGGCCAATAATCTTGTGGTTTTTAACACGCCATCTGTCAGTCCAGCAGGGATTGGATGATAGCATTGAACTGCAGAATAGCCCACTTAGGTCAGCACATACAATAACCACTTACGTCAGTATACTGAAGGGAATAAGTATTTTAAGTGAATCATGGGAATAGCTGCTTACCTTCAAAAAGTAATAAATGTGAACTCAAAACTTCCCATTTTTGTAGTGCGTTAACCTTTTTTTGTTAATGTTTATGATTCGACTAGAAAATATAGGCCAATGACCTCGCCAGAGCATAATAAACCCCATTGCAGTGTCTTCTCCCAAGGTTTGACTTCCCCATTTTTGCCTGTTTGCAGTTCTAGAATATTAATTGTGTCACAGACTGGTGGCAAGGTCAGGCGCTAAGCGTCATGGAAAGCAAAAAAAACATGGGAGCAGACAGTGAAAAAAATATCCTTAAGGGAGGAAAATTGTTGCTCTTGTGGGGACATGTGTTGGGTTGAACAGAAAAAGGAGAAAATAAATCAATTGATTTTTTTCGGTGGGGGGAAACCAACAGGGGACATGGCCATGGTTCCCAGGATCATCACAAACTGTGGAATCTGATCAGCCTGATTCTTCTTTTCTGAGTAGAATGTCCGCCGACCGAACTGGAAAAAAGAAACATCCGTCCAGATCGTCGACAGTCCGCTTCGGGTCAAAACAAGGGTGAGTGTTTACGCCAGTAGGTCCGGCTGATGCAATCGCTGACGGGGTAATCACGGTATGCAGATAGCCAACTACGGTTGACCGCGGAGACCTTTTAAATACACCGTTTGGTTGCAGGTCTTTAAAATAGTCTATATATATAAATCAAAGAACTATTTTTTCTATTGTAAGTACTAGTAGTGGGAATAAGTACGCTGTTCGACCCGCTGTTATTAATGATCGATCAGAAAACCTAATCCTTTAAAGAAAAAATACTAAATAAACATTGAAAGTAGTAATAAGGTTGGAAACTGTCTTCGGCTTTCACGTCGTGGTATATAGCGCACTACTGTATCAATCTAAATTTCGCTTCAAATCCTCTAGGGATTCCGACATAGTGACATCCCGAGAAATCATGTTCGAGGAATTGACCAACTTTTTTGAGAAGAACTGCTTCCGAGAGGCCTGCCCCGCCCCAGTTCCCTTAACTTTGAGAGAATGACCCTTCAAGTTTGTTATTAATGCTTATCCGAAGAAATATCCTGATTTAAGAAAACATTCCGGAAGACCTCGAAAGTGAAATGTTAGTATTAGGATCCATGTGGAGCAACGGAGTACACAGTAAACAGCAATAGTGTATGGTATGATCTGTTGATATGTTTTTTGTTTATTTTAACTGAATAAATACCTTTATATATGAAATTATTTTATCCTGTTTATTAAATCGGGCTAATGTACACATCCTTTCATTCGCAGCTGGTCAAAAGGTACGAGATATAAGTTTTCCTGATATCGGAAGTTACTCAATCAATGTTCAATGGAGGGCCCCGGAAATTCCGTATGGCGAAATAACATCCTACCGCGTTGAAACTACGGACGCTAAAGGAAATATGAAGACCGAAACAGACGTGTATGTGACTGAAGCAACAATAAGTAATTTAAGTCCATACACGACGTACAAAATATCAGTCCGGACAATTAACAAACCGGGTTCTGCTAGCAACTATTACGGTGGAGCCGGTGAAGCCGTCACAAATGTTGTAACAACACTACCACTGGGTAAATATTCCCACTTCCTTTTGCATCGGTAAACATACAGCATGAAGCCAATTGAAATATTTCTACAAAAATATGTATTATTTGTGCATTCCCAAAACACATAAGTTATTCACCACTGCCTTGAGAAGAGGGCACGAGAATGTCCCACCAATTCACTGGGCCAGCGCTCAGGTAAAACTGGAGCAACTGAATATTAATGATTTAATTAGGTTAGTTGATCCATTTAGGTGGGGAATACTGGGCACTGCCGATTGCTGAAAGCACTTGGTCACTTCACTGGATAGACTATTATATAAGACGAAGCACGTTCGGCAAAATTTCCGGGAAAGTAGATGTGAGGTTCAAAATTGAGCGACACCTGTATTTATTCACTTCTTTTAAATCTCCCTGTCATCCAGGATTGCGATTATACCGACAGTAAAATTGCCATTTTTTTGCCGTTAGCCATTGAATTAAGTTTCACCATTCAGAGACCAATGCGCAGTCTATATTAGAAGTTCGCTTAACGCACTAAGTGACTTACATGTAAAGTGCTGCTTCTGGATTCAGTTGACAAGTGGCAGATCGTAAAAACTTGATGTTAACGATAAAGGTAAAACCTCGCGTCTTTTTGCTTCAAAACACACATTTGCTTCTATTAACCGTCTTACTCTCTTATTCGCAGACGGTCAGCAGGTCACAGATATAAAACTTTCGCACATCGGCACGGACACTGTCACGGTAACATGGACGGCCCCAAAACAACCGCTAGTTGCTATCAGGACCTACCACGTCACAATTATGAACAGGGATACAAAGGAGAAACTGGAGGTAGAAACATTGTTGAACGGAATAACATTTCCTAATTTGACTCCACACACATTTTACGACATAACAGTCAGGACTGAAAGCAGACATCTTAATAGCAATTTTGGCGGCCTCGGTGAACCCGTCCTGATAGAACTATTGACAGAACCTTTGGGTAAGAGTTGTTATATATTCTGCTATCTTCAGGCATTGGTTAAACCTCTGCTTATTGCCAGTTTTTCGTTTTTTGGAAGACAAAGCATTTGCTAATACTGCAGACGCATAAAGGTCTGACATTTGCCTGCCGATGACCGCACGAAAATGCACCAGCTATGCTGACGTCTGGTGCTCGTGTAAAACCGACAACTTTATTGTAGGAGGGAAGCCCTCATATAGTTTAATTCCCATAGTACGGAGAATTTCAAAAAGGGAGTTAAGAATGTGGAACTCTGTGAGCTACTCAGTACATAATATACGTTATTCCGCGTTGATATAGCAATTTTATTGTGCAATCCTTTTAAGTGATTTAAATTACGCTGTGCATGCGCTCAGGTTTGTGAAAGGACCAAGAGTGTTTTCGTTGTTATACAATTATAACAATTGTCGCTTGTTTAAGATCAAAGTTGTGACCAGTCTCTGCATAGACTGAGACCAACATTGTATATTAAGCTGAACACGGTCGATCTCTGCGTAATATACACATGTGGCAAAAATGCAAAATGTAGTTGTTTATATCGATGTTGTAACGAATCCGATTAGCCTAGAAAAAGCCCTAGACGGGTGTTTGGTCGTCATTCGGCCAGTGCTTGACACAGCTACAAGAAGTCTGGTTCATCGGTTATTTCACAGATTTTCCTGTCAGCTTGCCGTTTAATATAATCAGTTTCTAAATATTTATTAGGTTATCATTCCATGGTATTACCCAGAGATTAAACTTAGGTGCAACAGTGACAATGTGCAATGACCTAAAGTTTATTTACGCGCAGATATGGAATAAAAAGAAAGGTAGCTGTTATCGGCGATATGATACTTTTACCTACCTTTTGTAGAACCAAATGCAGATGCTGACCAAGGAGTAGTGTTTTAACAGATGACAAGCAATTATTATATATTATACTGTCTAAAAATCGCAAAATTAAGACGGTCGGTTTAAGAATCAAGAATAATTTTCGTTCACTGTAATGTTTAGAACAACCGATTAGCCCATGTTGAATACATACTGCCTCAATTTAAATGTCTACTTGATGATATCATTTCGGAAATATCAGCAAAAAAAAGTAAATTTGAGTGGGCAACAAGAATACACATTATCTATAATTTAATTTTAGTATGTCTGCAGGTACTAAGCGGATACTGGCAAATTAAGTCCTTCGTAGGCAATCCGAACTCCAGTCGAAATTACACTCCATCATTATGGGTCTATCATATCCCCATTTTTGTCCTTATTTTGTGTGCCAGCTTTTTCACACCAAGCCTTTCTCTGAAATTATTTCCTGCATTTGGGTGTAACTTGATACAGAACTGTGTGCCGTTATATTAGCGATTAGCTCACAAGCATAACTCTAAACACCATCTGATCGGACAACACAAACAAACGCACTCACAGACGGCGCATTTGGTCCACCTGTGGTGTCTATCCGATGGGTCATAACCACTTCATCGAACCGCAGTTCATCAGCGCCTCACCACCTTCCATTTGCTGTCACTGTTGATCAGGAATACATTCACTCAGAAGTGTGCGAACACCGATAAAATAAGCTTCCGATATGAACAAAGACCATGTGGTGGTTAGAGTTCTCCAACGGGTGAACGCTTGTCAGGCCGCTCCCAGCCAAGACAGAATCGTTGTAGAGGGGTATGAAAGCATTTGGAAGTAACGTGATACAAACTGTTTCGGGCTTATAAGCTTTCATCCGCCAAGCAACACCAGCTTGTCGGACAACGCAAGCAAACGCACGCAGAGACGGCGCTGTTGTTCCACCACTGGTGCCGATCAGATGGGTCATAAGCAAATCATCGAACCACAGTCCTTCAGCGCCTTGAGCAATATTATTGAAAATTGTCTTCGCTGTTCACATCGTGGCATATGACACATATATGATATTCACCATGGTGACCGACAAATGCAGAACCTCGCGTGCTTTTTGCTCCAACACATACTTGCTTCTATTTGCCGTCTAACTCTCTTATTCGCAGCTGGTCAGCCGGTTACAGATATAAAACTTTCACACATTGGTTCGGACACTGCCACGGTAACATGGACGGCCCCAAAACAACCGCACGGTGATATCAAGTCCTACCACGTCACAATTACGAACAGGGATACAAAGGAGCAGCAGGAGTTAGAAACAACGTCGAACGGAATAACATTTCCTAATTTGACTCCACACACATGGTACGACATAATAGTCAGGACTGAAAACAGGCGGCTTAGAAGCGATGATGGTGGCCTCGGTGAACCCGTCCTGATAATAATATCGACAGAACCGTTGGGTAAGATTTTAAATTTATTCTGCTATCTTCGGGCATTGCTTAAACCTCTGCTTATAGCTAGTTGCTCTTTTTTTGGAAAACAAAACAGTTGCCAACGCTGCAGACACATACACGTCCCCCGGTTGTCTTCCGAAGAGAGCACGAAAACGCACCAGCTATGCTGACATCTGGTGCTCCTGTAAAACCGACCGCTTTATTGTACGAAGTAGGCCCTCATATAGTTTAATTCCCATAGTACGGAGTATGTCAACAAGGGAGTTGAGAATGTGGAACTCTGTGAGCTGCTCAGTACATAATATCGGTTCTTTCGCCTTGATATAGCAATTTTTGTTGTGCATTCCTTTGGTGTGATATAATTAAATGTGTTCATGCGCTCACGTTTTTGAAGGGCCCAAGATCGTTGTCATTATGAACACAATTATTACGATTGAATATTTTTGAAGATCAAAGTGTTTGTCAGTCTCTGTATAGACAAAGACCAACATTGTACTTTAAGCTGAACCCGGTCGACCACTGCGTACTATACACATATGGCCAAAAGGCAAACTGCAGTTGTTTATATCGATGTTGAAAAGTAAAGAATCTGATTAGCCTAGAAAAAGCCCTAGACGGGATTTTTGTCGGTATTCGGTCAGTGCTTGACACAGCTGCAAGAGGTCTGGTTCATCGGTGTTACCCCAGATTCCCCTGTATGCTTTCTGTTTGATATAACCAGTTTGCCAATGCAAGGGAACATCCGTGTACCAGGAAGCAATTAAGAAGAAGAAGA
>JAYGXS010002377.1:0-10529 GCA_036362985.1 Ligula intestinalis | reverse complement strand
CTGGAAGTGCGACTGCTGCAAGATCCACCGATGCCTGACATGTTCTGTTCTGAAATCATTTTCAGTTTGTTATTTCACTTTATAAGTGGGTTAATGTGCGATTGCAGTCGACACAATTAGGTCTGTTTGTCTTGGTGGCCGGATTGTGGAAAAAAAGTTTGTCGCGAATGCGAACTACTGGGCTATTTCTGGCGCAGCCAAGTCCCAGCAGACTGATGATGTCCAAGAAATTGCGAAAGACGTTCCTGTCTTTGCATGGTTAATTCAATGGCGATACCTCCAACAAAACAACTACCATAGAAGGCAATGCCAGCATCGTAGCGGGATCCACTTTTCTCGGAGTGCCTTGCATTTTTCCTTGCTTGTCTGGCTTAATGAACAACTTTCGAACTTATTGATTTGTTTTTGTTTATAACCTTCAGGATGCGAAATCCCCAGATCCTACCATGCGACCACAGCTTCTGCAAGCACCCCTGTCTCTTGCAACATCCAAATTCGACCTGGGCTAGCTGCATTTACTGTTTCATCGAGGTGCCCGCCTCTCAACTGCAGCCCAACTACAAGTTGGCAGCGCAGATTTGCGAGGTTCAGCGGGCCAAAGTGCAATTCAAGTTCTGTCCCCTTTGTGATAAAGCCTGTGACCGACGGTTTCACTGCGAACACTGTATGCTTCAGGTCTGCATCTCATGTCACAATCAGCACGCGGAGGTTGTGAGTTTCACCACATTCCCATTTGTTTTAATTTGTTCTCTTATTCCCTTATTCTTAAAACCTACTCCAAAGCGCATTCAGAAAATTTAACTAAGTCGACAGTAATACACAGACAGTTGTTGTTGAGGATTTTCAGTTCTCTGTACCTGTAGCGACTTTATGCTGAGTGTTCAAACCTATGTCTTGAAAAGCGTCCTCGAATGCCGAAAAAGACGGAAACGGGAGCATTAAAAAGGCAAACTTGTGGCAATTCGGTCGATTATTGGTTGAGGGCCAAATCTCTAAGGCGCACAGCCAACGTCTAAAAGAGAGTATAGGTGTTAAGGCTAAGACGGTTAACCCTAACACCTACAATCTTCGAGGCTCGGTTCCTTAGGCGATAGGAGAAGTCTTGGGAAGGCGAGAGTAGAAGGAAGAGTTTATTGTGTACACAATGGAACGGAGAGCTAGATGGAGAGAATGTTGACTCGCGGAGTAGTGCGTCCGTTCCCTATTCGGGTCGCCTCCGGAGTGAATAGAGCTTCATTAATTGCTGGCGAATGCTTTGTCCCGGGAGCAAATGGGGCTGCTGATGTCGAGAATAGCGTGGGCCAATGAAAGCCTGGGCCGATGACAGCGTGGGCCAATGACAGCGTGGGCCAATGACTGTTAGCAGCTAGCCCCAAGAGGCGGTGGACACACAGGCAGGCTAGATGAGTCATGCGTCAGCGGCTAGTCTTGGGTTCCAAGCTGTTAGCAGCTAGCCCCAAGAGGCGGTGGACACACAGGCAGGCTAGTCTTGGGTTCCAAGCTGCTAGCAGCTAGCCCCAAGAGGCGGTGGACACACAGGCAGGCTAGAGGAGTCATGCGTCAGCGGCTAGTCTTGGGTTCCAAGCGGCTGCTAGGGCCACTACAAGAGTAACTGGTTGATTAATTCAGTTTTATAAAGTAAAAAAGCAAGTTTACCTGGCTACCGACAAAGTTATTTTCTCAAGGTTCTACCTCCATCATGGCACCTTTCTCGTCAAAAAGCAGTTTCTTACGGAGGCAGCTTTGTTGTTGGATAGGTTGTAGTGACTAGCTCTTACCGAAGTGAATTCCGCTAGAATCTCACGACTGCGGTTCTCCATGTCTGCGAACAGCCAATCACAGATGCCGCATAGCTGCTCGTTAGCACGACAATGAATAGCAAGCCTGCATGCTTAAGTTGCTTTCTCTGCCCACTGGCCTGGCTGCTGTCAAACTGGCACTTGGGCCCAGCTGGCTCTACTGGCTGGTCGTGTCCTCTCAAGTCAGACTTCTTCCATAGATTCTTCGTTCCTCTGTGTACACATTATACTGTTCCTAACATGCTGGCCTTCACAAGACTTATCCACCTCAACTAAGTAACCAAGGGCTGTAAATCGCAGTTGCTGGGGTTCAACTTACTTAACTCCCTGCGATAGGGTAAAAGGCGCCGTCGGTGGATAATGTCCTGCTTGAGGTTGAGCAAAAGGAGAAAAATACTAGGGAATGAGTACTTGCCTCATAAATCTAGACTTTTTCGTCATATTATGTTCATACGTTCATGCTGCCTCCTTAATTTCCCTTTTATATTTGGTTGAGTGTTGTCGAATCGTTTACTGCAGTTTTTAAGGCTCAGTTTTGTGGAATTACAACCGGTCTTTCAATAGTCTCTTGAAGCGCTTGTGTACGGAAGCCCGTTAAAGCATCACCTTGCTCTGGCGTCCTCAAAATTGGTCATTGCCGCCATTTCTGTCTACGAACACATTTAGCTTGTAGACAGGCAATCCTCGACGCGACCCCACACTGAAAACACTGCATCACTGTTGCAACAGTTGTGCAAAACATGGGAAGTCCGACATGTGACATGGTCATAATTTCAGCCCAAATCGAAAGACTAAGCGGAAAGTTTCGTTCAAGAGAGGTATGAGAAAGATATAGGACGTAGGCTTGAGAATGTACTACCAAACACGTCCCTTCTAGCCTACCGAACAACCCCAAAAATGATCTTACAGGCCAAACACAAGTCGAGCGTATCTTGGGCCGACAACCGGATGCTCGACTACAACTTGTTCGGTATCGGAGTGATTATTGTTGGTTTTTTTGCCATCATCGATCACATACCTTATTCGACGCTTTTACACGCAAATATTTGCGGCAAGGCTGCATGATTATCGGCTGTGACAGCCTTTAATAAAACGTCTCTAAAACGTTCCCTCAAGTCCTGGGCATATAAAATATTCTTTTTTTGACCACATGTGCCTCCTCAAATCCCACTCTTCTCTGCTATTTTACTTTTAGCTGCGCGCAATGCTAGCAAAAAAGATTGAGTCAATTAACACAAAGAGGGACCAGTTCGATAAACTAAAAGAAGATTGGACCTCACAGAAAAGCAATGCTTTGAAGCAGGCAGCCGGGTTTCACAAGGCCCTCGAGGATGCTCTAGAGGATCTCAACTCGGCCTGTGTAAGAGCTCTCTCTGCAGCAAAAATGTCTCTGGACAAAAAGGCGTCTGAACTGAACGATCGACTTACTGTAAAAGGACAGCAATGTGTAAACCTTGGTTCTTCCCTGTGGAGTTTAGAAGAACGCGGGGCTTACCTCTATGGTGCAAAGGTACGCGAGCGCTCCTTTCTCACTGATATTTCATAATATCTATTTTTCCTAAACACTTACAGTCTGGATGTAAAGATCCGGCAGGGTGGCCCTGGTTCTTCACCCACTAAAAAGCCAAATAACTAGCCGCACTTATGCTAACCACGATGTTTTGATGCTTGCTTTTACATAGGAGTTCGTATAAGATGTAAATATTACCATTTCAAGCACCACAGCGAGTGCGTGCCGTAGATATTAAGTGGAACGCACAATCCGCCAAGCGTCACGATTATGCGTAACTCCACAAACTGTGTCAAATTTCATCTCCGGTCGCCTTTACTCAGAGACAGTGGGCAGAATCGGACAGAATCAATGTCAGTATCAGTCAGTATATTTGGAGTAAATGGCCGAAGCCCATAAAAAACTCCAGTGAAACGCTACAGGAATGCATAGGTTTTTGTGAAATATGAAAATATTGTTACAGATCGCTTTTGTTGGGCAAAAGTGCAACAAAATAATTTGGAACTATGAATTGTTAAAAAAGTGAGGCTAAAGGTGCTTAGGGTAAGACGGTTAACCCTAACATCTACAATCTTCCAGACCCTGGTTCCTTAGGAGACAGGAAGAGTCTTGGGAAGGCGAAAGTAGAAGGATGAGTTTATTGTGGACACAATAGAACGGAGAATAGATGGAAGGAATGTTGACTCGTGGAGTAGTGTGTTTGATCCCTATTCGGGTCGGCTCCGGAGTGACTAGTGCATCAGGAATCGCCAGCGAATGCTTCGTCCCGGGGGCCAATGAGGCTGCTGATGTCTAGACTAGCGTGGGCGCACGACCTTGAGATTGGCTAACGCGGGCTAGCCTGAGCGCGCGGTCGCGCTGAGGAGTATGTGCGCGTCGATCAAGGACAGTTAGCGCCTAGCCCCAGGAGGCAGTGGGCACGCAGGCAGGCTAGATGAGTCATGCGTCAGCGGCTGGTCTTCGGTTCTTAGTTGCTGAAAAAGGGCCACTACAAGGCGTTTACGGAATGGCAGCGTACAAAAGTTCACTGTGTACCCAGTCTCTCGTGATCTTTTAGTGTAAATAAATATGCTTTTGAAATCAAACGAGCTGTATGTTTGTATGTAGTGTTTGTCGTCATCGATGTCAGGTGGCTGTTGGGCTTTAACAAATGATTATCCAAACGTCTCATGAAGACGTCAACCGTGGGTGCATGCACCATAGACTCGGGCAAGGAGTTCCACTGTCGAATGACCCTTTGAGAGATGAAAGATGAACGTTGGTTTGTTCGGCTTAGTTCCTTCTCCAACTGGCAGTCATGTCTTCAGAGGTTCCTTCCTGGGGCCATTTGAAAGAGATCCTCCCACTTGAAATCCAGACCAGTTCCCCTCAGTAACTGAAAAGTTGCTAAAAGGTCCCCTCTGTCTTGCCTATAATGGAGGGGAAAGAGATTTAAAACAGTCAAATGCTGTTCATAGGTGGACTGCTTAATTTCAGGGACCGCCTTGGTAGAACGTCATTAAACGCCTTGGGGAATCCTCATGCCTTTCTGAAACCAGGGTCACAAAGCCTGTATCGCATATTCCAGATGCTGCCGCACGAACGTTTCATATACTTTCCTGAAGATATCAGTATTCAGGTTAGCGAACATTTTTCGTATGGCACCCATGACCGAAATTGCTCTCGCTGCGTCTTTGGAGCACTGTGCGGTGACACTTAGATCGTCTCCAATAAGAACACCTAGGTCTCTTTGCACACTTACGGCTTCAAGTGGTGGGCCTCCTCAGATATAATGTCGCGAGAGTGTAGTTCTGCGTAGTCTTGCTGATAGCATGTGCATTACTACACATTTTTTGGGGTTGAAATTCATACACCAACTGTTGCTTCAAGATTGAAGTCGGTCTTTATCCTCTTGTAATATTTGGAAGTCCCTTTCATCTTTTTTTTCCCTCCACAGTTTGAGATCGTCCTAACAGGGGACAGCTGAACGCTTTTAGAGCTTGGGCTTAAAGGATCGCATATCAATTGCATAACTCGCTCGCACTTCATAAGGAGAGCCAGTAGACAAAGGGTTCCTTTTTATGGGGATGCTATCGCACGCGCGTTTCCAGAGACTCTTCCTTCTTTGAAACTCGGTTTACAGTATTGAGGGTCGGATTGTGTGTAGCACGCGTAGACGTGTCATTTAGTTACGTAAAACAATTCGTTTCTACTTAAAATAGTGATGGCCATGCCTTGCCACTGAAAGTACATAACCTTGCAAAACCGTCAAACCCCTTAGTCCATTACGTTCATCATGGAACTTGGGGATGGTTACTGGCACTTTAATTCGTTTTAAATGATAGCATCCTTCCACAGCATCTATGAACTGAGCCAAGTGAGAGGACACAGTCACGAAGAACGGAGGCTGGATGGGGCGCAGGTGGCTGGCGTGGACGAGACCATCCCTACGCATGCCACTGCGCCACCCCATATTCGGTATTTGTTATCAGCGCGTAACTCGAATAACGCCTGTCGTAGTCTGATATGGCTCACGTGTTAGTGCCATGCATTTATCACGCGGCCCGTTAAGGCGCTCGATAGCACAATCACTAGGGTGAAGAAACCCATCATTTCAGCCTGGAGTTGACACCTTCGTGTGTACTTATGATGGCAGGTGAGATGAACTTTCCTTCTGCAAACACCACCAAGATCACGTTTCATTTTCAAAAGAGCACAGCCTTCGACTGACAGAGATAACTTAATAAAGAGAGTACACTTTCAGCAGGGAAATCTGACGACGCCATGTCGCTATTTTCGATATACCTATCACTGCGGTCTTCCGGCAGTCTATCGATATTTTTCCTTTGCCTTATCGTGTTTGTGTTCACTGAGCCATTATTTAAGATAGTAGTGGTCTCGTCCTCTTGACCTCTCAGACTCTGTATCCAGCAGCCACGCGTACGTCAAACCCAATGATAACAATTATCATGGCAGTACGTTACTATTACGTAAAAAAAGTAAAATATTAAGTTTCAAAATCTCAACAATGGACACAACAAGTCAAGAGCGAGGGGAGTCGGCCAAATCGCCTGACTCTATACAAGAGATTGACGCAAGTTCAACTATAACGCCACGCAGGACGTAACTACATTGGGAAAACTTGTGTGTGTTATTGTGAGAGGGGGTAGCTCCGTTTTATATGATTTAATGAGACAATTCATGCAGCATCAGGACGGGTGTGAAACACCAGCACGAAATGGGAGGGGGGGAGGTTCGTGAACAGAGACGGCAGGTGTCGAAGGGGCCCTGCGACGGCCGCATACCCGGGGGTGGGGGGGGGGGGTTGGTCGACGAATGGTTGTCAGATTAACCGGGTCAAGACAAAGTTACTTCACTAGATTTGATTTCCATGTGAAAATGGGTAAACTAGAGCAGAAACCGGCGGATGAGGGAGTATTCATTCATGTGCAACCGAGTAAGGGAGGGCGGCCAGCATTCGAAGGATGAGGGGACAGCCTTCGAAAGAGGTAAACACTCAATTGCAGGTCGGACGGGAATTTCGCTGGAAAAGGGATATGAAGAATTCTAAGCATTTTTGAATTTGCGAAAATTCCCATTGAAAATGTTAGACGATAAATTGGCGAACTTACGTTTGTTTTCGATAAATTCTCGTCAGGCCTTTACATTTACATGGTAATGAAATAAATAAACTTTGGTGGTTGGTGAATGAATAGAGACGAACAAGTCCCAAATCCAACCACGCACACCTTCTCAGCGGCCTTGGACGCCAGGCCGTCTAGAGATTGACATTCTGACCGCAACTCGCCCAACTCCCCCCCCCACCCCCTTCTCCCCGCCCCACCGACCGTGACAACAACAACACTTTATCTATCCACCAACCATCATAGTTTAGTTATATTTAATTACCATATAAATGTAAAGGCCTGACGAGAATTTATCGAAAACAACCTTATGTTCGCCAATTTACCTTCTGACAATTCCAAACTTGTTCAGCCAGAAATAACCGTAGTGTTTTTCGCATTATTTTTACCTCCTAGGATTTGAATGACTTATTGGATTTTAAAGAAGCTGCCAAATCAGTGATCGAGGAAGTCGGAGATAAAACTGGCGTCATTGACCGTTATGTGGATAACTTCGAGAAACTCTCAGTATCCCGCTGTTTTACGACAGTAAGTTTAATTGTTGGGTGCAAGTTATTACCTATTCCTGTCTCAAAACTAAAAAATATGAGGACACTGATTTTATTTACATAGTTTTCAATAAGGTCGGTCAAGAGTGCCCAAATTTTTGGCCAGAAGGCGTTGAACGAAACTGAAAGCACACCAAGATTACCTTTTCTGAGGAGAGGTGGGGGTTGGGGTAGGCAGCGGGCGGTAAACGCATTCCACGTTGTGTTAGGTGATGGTTTCGCTATCAGAAAACTGAATTTATGGAAGTAATTTTTTTGAAAATGAGGGAGGAAGTACGAAGGTTTTCAGAAAATTGATTTAACTTTCAGTTCGATGGCAGGTACTATCCATAAGAAAGCTGCCCCTAAATGGGCTAACCAAAAGCGTGGCTACTTTCCAAACTAATCTCACAGTGGCTAGAAGAGGGACTTTAACTATCTCTCAACTGGAAGACGACACGTTTGTTATCATGAAAATTTGCGACGTTGAACCACTGCAACACAGTCTAAATGGACTACCACAGCCTGGCCGATAAATTGACCCAAGCGTGATTACATTCACGCCTCTCGCTGGGGGCCTCGTGGCTCATTTAGCTAGAACACGCACTTGCAAAAGTCCCCCCTTCTTGCATGCTTGGGTTCGAATCCAGGAGTTAGTGGGCGATTGCTGTTAAGGCGACATATAAGTCAACTTAACTGAGCATTCTTTCATATGATTTTATGCAATAATAGATGTATCCCAGATGCGATATCATAACACAGTCCCTTTAAATCTTGCACCTGACAGAAGGGAATATTTTTGACAAGGTGGTCATCTTTTGATGCTCGCATGAGTCTTTTTGTGATCTGCCATTCGTTAACTTGTTAAAGCTTCTTCCGAAACACATTAAGTAGAATTTGAAACATAGTTCCTGGTAAATATAGAAACATTGAAAATGCAAAAAAACGTCGGAAGTATCCTTAGATCCTAACTGTAAATGTCATTAGCTGAAAGAACAATTGCTTTTTCTTTTGTTCAATGGCAAAAATGTTTAAGCAAGTAGTATTATCGGTCATATAAACAGTTAAGGTGTACGCTAATGATTCGTGAGTTTGATGGCCTGCAGTGTCGGCAAAGAACGGAAGTGCCTCTGGTGGACCATTTGAGCCCAAGAAATGTCTTAACGAGTTTACGAGCCTTTGTTATGTTGTAGGTTTTTGTGATAGTCATTAGTGAGCGCTTTCAGCACTTCCTTGGACGGATTTTCTAAGAAGCGGTTACCATGTACTTCACAATCTGGTGGTGCAGGGATTGTGACTTGCGCTTGAATTATTTGCGTGTGCAGGCGTTGCGCCTACCTCACTCTCTTTTCCCGCACTCACCAGTACCCGGTTTCAAGATGATGACACTTCTTAAAGGACTTGCGAGCCTTGGGCACTGACTGTGAATGAAGGCTTTTCGCTGTCCTTGAGACGGAGGTACTGGGAAGCGGTCACTGACAGTTCGACTGATGATTTCGACGAGGTCCGCCATTTTCTCCACAGCAGGCTGGTGACGTGACAGTGACCTTCGCGTGAATAAGTGTTGACTTGCTAGTTGACTTGCACGGTGGAGACTTGCGCTCGGCGTAAAAACACATGTAAGAAGATCGTAGGCGGGATCCGACGCAGGTGACGGGTGTGTCGTGAGCCTGTACTTGCGCGGGACACCACGCCCTCCCATCTCCGTATTAGTTATTTGTTGTGGCAGCGCAACCTGAATGACGTCTGTCATGCCCTGACGTCGGCCCAGTGTTGACCCAAACACATCTACTTTGCAGCCCGTTTTAGGGGACACAAGAAATGGTCATCTTTTTTAACCGGAACAATTAGACTCCGAAATTGAGCTAAATGGTGTCTTGAGACAATAGACCAGATAAAACTGACCTAATCATCGCTGCTAGTCCACCCTGTCCATTCCAGATGAAAGACATGGTAAAAGGGACGATATTCAGGTTGGTAATGAAGAGTCACTCTTTTTTTAGATTGGTTTACAATTAGAGGAGTTTAATCTCCTGGCCGTCAAAGGACTGCTAGTAGCAGGAGATAAACAGCACCCGACCACCCTCAAACGGTTCTTTAGTCAAAAAGAACTGACAGATATGCGCCAACAAAGCCCGAACATTGCGTGAGTATTTGTTATTTTTTCTCTCTTTGTTTATCCTCACAAAATTATGATGTGACGGGATGGGTGATCTACTCAAAAATGTTTTTTTTCCTGCTTTAAGCACAAACGATGTTTTGTGGGGTTTCCTTCGGCTTTTTATATTATTGTTGGTTTACAAGGTAGTCATGTTTACAGTGACACCTAACGTTAGCTACTTTGAATAGAATAAATGTCCAACTTTATTGTTGCTAACATCTATTCAATCTATATCGTCTTCAGTACCACAGTAGGCAGTAGAGAGGAGAAAGTACTGTTTTGCCACTGGTTATGGAATCTGGAGGCAAAAGCATGCAAACGATAGGGATTGTTTTGCTCTATTTGTAAACGTTCCTCGTGCGTGCTTTACTTATTTACGTCTTTTTTGGCAGCTTGGTCTCTCCAAGGTAGTCAATGTCGTATCGATCGTTTTTAATACTCGTTGGCTTAAGCCCCTCTCTAACCCAGAACTGTTAGAAATTGGAGAACTATCGTAGACATAAGAAACGCCATGCCTACATCGTCGAAATATTGTCCCAATCTCATCGTATATCCACAATAACACATCAGGGCCTCCTGCGTACTGCAGAAATGCAGATACGTGGATAGGGTCATTCCTAATAAGGATTTCAAATCTGAAGTGGAACTGTGCAGTTTCATTAGGGCGAATGCAACCTAATGAACTTGATAGAAAGACGTGTTTTAGAAAATCCACAGCATTAGGGACTAAAAGTAGTGCCATCGTCATACGATTCCTACCATCGATTTTTCCTACAGCATGATTCATACGTTAAAACAGTTCGATTGTCGATTTCGACGATGCCCACCAAGAGCTTCAGCTAGATAAAGGCAAACGCGATGACTGGCACTACATTTTGGTGAAAGTAGACTTGCGCATAATCTATCTCA
>JAYGXS010002376.1:0-10530 GCA_036362985.1 Ligula intestinalis | reverse complement strand
CTGATTTGGCAGATGAAGGCCTACCTATCGGTGACGGGACTCAGTTGGTCCGTTTGGTCTTGGAGCTCCGTACTGATCCCTGCCAGCAGTCGTACAGCATGTATCACTGTATGGAGCTGAGCCAATCAGCTATCAGCCAATTGTCTCGTGTGCCGTATTGCAGCAGTGTCTTCAGAAGCAGGGAGCTGAAAGTTTTGATTATGATAAAATGTTAAAGAGTGTTAAGGTATGAATGAAAGAGAACGTTGGCCTTCCCAGTATTTGCAACGAAAAGGGAAGAGGGAGCTGGGCAATTAACCACCAGTGTTTTCAACGTTAATCAGCGCGTCAGGGTAAAGGTATTTTTGGACCATGTGATTTTTTCTGACTTATTATTTTTAGTACTGATGACTTATATATAAGTAATGGGTAGAGCTGGCTATTGAGGCTTACCAATTATTGTCAAATTTTCTATACCTAATGGTTTAAGAAAGCAGTGTGCATTAATTTCAAAATAAACTTATTATTTTACTTATCGATTAATATTACTAGTAATTTCCAATAGGCACCGTTTAGCGAAATCAGTCACTTAGCTGCTGCTAGCAGTTCGCTAGATACTTTGCGCAATAATTTTTACTGTTATTTCTGGCTGAAAAAAATTGAAATTATGGACTTCCCCTACCCAGCGATAATCCCGTCCGACCTACATATGCTTGGTCTCCTTTACCGAAAACTGTCTCCCTTCCTCTCAGCGTTATGTCCATGCCCACTCCCTCCCACTTATGCAAGCTGACCCCCTCCTCTCTGTGTACCCCTTTCACTCGCTTCGATTCCCGGCGGTGAAGACCCAGGAACTACTCGACCACTGCATTCTGCGAGCACGCTACACGCGAGATAGACGCGGCCGCCGAAGCCCTATTTAAACACCCACGTTAAGACATTTATATTGCCTCTCTTCACGTCCCTCTCACGTTTGCAATGGTATTTCAAACCAATCCTGATGGCACTCGCATTTCCTTCTTGAAATCGTATAAAATCAGAGCCCCACACTTCCTCCATTTATATTGCCACGCTCTCGCAAGACGGATTTCGCTCTGCATGGCGGCTGAACTTGCGTTGTTCAAAGGTCTAGAGTCCGGCAATTCGGCAGACCCCCTCCCCTCTTGACTTTGTGTATCCATTGTTAAGGTTTGTACATTGTTTTTCCTATGCTACCTTGGTAGTTGTTATCAGTGTGTGTGTGTGTGTGTGTGTGACGTACGCGTGTCTGTCAGATGCCCAGTTAGAGAAGAACACAAATACACCTGGTATTTCGAAATGCACGCTAAATCGTAAACTGAATGATATACTCAAATACTCATTTTTTAATTCTCCACTTGGCTGGCTTTGAAACGCAGGTAAGCCTGGACTGCCTGTAACACCGCCGGAGGTTCGGATGGTTTTTAGTTAGCAATATTTTCAGGCTTTGCCTAAATCCACATTGTCGCACATTTTCACATTATGCGTCAGTGGAAGGAATGGTTAATTCTGTATAGGAAAGGGACAATATGTAAGAAAAAAATAGCTATGGGATGACTGCAGTCCATTCCATAGGGGGGTGGCATCCGCAGTGCAGTCCTGGTGGCTGTTATCCCTGTCTAGTATTGAAGGCAAATGACCAGACGGATTGAGGTCAACCTACGACTGCGAGCGTATTACTGGCTGCCGCGCTCTTTGCCTGTGATTGGCTGTCCCAGGAGCCGAAAACGAAGTGTGGATGAGAATGTGGAGCTAGTACTTACAAATGCGCTTTACTCAAACCACATGGTCAAACTAAAGCCCATTGCAAGGTTATTTTTCCCAAATTAAACACTATATAAATCACAGAAGTTCAGATATAGGTGTCGCAATTTCGATGGGCCTGTCGGCAGTAATTCGCTAGCACATCCGCATGTTATGTTATAAATACATCCACGGCAATTACAGCTTATAACACCTGAAAAAATTAAGCATTTACAACGTTAAAAATATATATCAATACTTTTTTTGGATTTAGCAGTGCCTGGTACTTATGACGACGTCCTTGCCTTACAGTAGATTCACTATGTCATGAAGCAAAAATTAAATTCTAAAATTAATTGTCAATTTTAAAATGTTACTTAATCAAGGTCGTTATATAAACTTTTTGCCAGTCTTATCTGCTAATGTTTCACTGAATTGTAGCACTGAAATTTTAACTAACCTTTTCCTGACAAGCTGCAACAAGAACAGTCTGTAAAAATGACTACGTTATTATTACGACGTTCTCCCTAATTCACTAATGCTCTTATACATGAATGCTTTTTCAGAAATGGAGGCATAGGAAGTGGAGAAGAACACCAGAATAGCTGACCACGGAACTTTAATTTGACAGAAAACCTTTTCAGTTGCCAAAGATCACTATCAGTTGATAAGGCTACCCTCACGACCGACATTTCAAGAGCACGCCGGATTCTCAGCAAATGCGTTAATTGTTGGCCTGACAGGTGTGTACGTGGAGAGTTCGCAGTAGTAGTTTAATAAGTAAGGAAAACGGTTTCTAGTTAAAATAAAACCTGTCAGGTGCGTTTACTGTTTTATAGCGGAGTATTCGAAATATGATTGTGGGTGAGCCGCTACACACGGTCCATAATGTCACATTCACCTCGTAAAATCGTGTTTTATGTGCTTGCCTGCTAACATTTTGTTAGTAAGCATATATTCGGCGATTGATATTTTCGTAAAATATTTGCTTACCAACACAAAATAGACGAAACCTGCAGCAGTTACTGACTTCATAAATAACCCTGCTCTGATATTCAACTGCGCACTGTCTTGATAATATAAGATAAACTCTTCGGGTTAAGATCGACCTTATGGGCCAAAACATAAAAGGGAGTTAACTAAGTAAGCGCTGTCTTTCATACGGATATGTATGCTTATGTGAAATGGTTGGGGAATTTGTCCAAGCAACCAAATTAGTATTCAGAAAAATAACCCACCCATCATGTTTAAGGTCGCAACACGTGGTCTACAGTCAGCAATGTGGCAGAGTAGTGTGAGTACAAAACAAGAAATATGCTTATGACCATTATATCCACCTACCATGGCAGCATGAGGTTGATTACGTTATTCAACCGCTTCCATACTTGTGGTTTCCTCCATTTTATTGCTGTGGCTTCTGCAAAGTGCAGGAGAAATCCAGTCAGTGCTGTAAGTATATTGCAGGGGGTTAAGTGAGTCTAACCGTGCAACTGCAATCGTCAGACCATGGTTACTTAGTGCAGAAGAGGAGTCGGTGAAGGCCAGAGTAGATGGAAGAGTTTATTGTGTACAAAACGGAAGAGGAGAATAGATTGATATGAGAGAGATACGTCCGATCAGTAGGTTGACCGGGCCCAAATGAGGTAGTCGGGCCAGAGGACAGATAGAGGGAGATCTTTCATTGGGTAGGTTGGCCTGGAGATTTTGGGCAGAGAGGCAACTTGCGTTGGGCACGCGTGCAAGCTCCTCATTCGCCACCTCATAGATGCGAGAACTATGATTGGCTGATCAAGACGTCAAGAAAGCACATCGGTGAGCGTTTGGGAAAGTGCACTTCGACGCAAGCTAGTCAGGCAGGCACGACCTGCTACAAGTATGACCTTAAATGAAATAAATGGGTCTGCCGTAAGACCAGTGTCAATCAAGTACATCCTATTTATACACATGGCATATCCTTACTTAATCTAAGTAGCCTTTGCCGAACAACGCGACGTCTGGTAGGGAAGATAAGCGAGCAAGTAACTATGTACCAGCCTGGCTCGGCAGACCAGAAAATTGATCGATCTTAAGTTCAATTTTCGCACACTACATCGATACAACCCACGAAAGTTGATGCGAGAGAGGCCTTTCTAGTCATCAACCAGGCTCCGACAAACTATTCTATAGGCCTGCGCAAAAGGGTACTCGCCACAGCCGAAGTAGTGGCAATCTGCTTAGTAAAGTCCGCTCTCTGCTGTCAATGGACGCTGCTAGTGGCAGTCTGCCTACCCCGGCCAACCACCCTAGTGAACACCGGGCCGGGAGAACAGACGTCATCCGCAACTACGCCAGCCAACATTGAGAGCACTCTTTCCTGCCCCCTCTGCCCTGCTTGCCGGACCCACCGCTATCAACAGGCTAGAATCCACATGTGTGAGACGAGGAAACACCACGATGACTAGTTGGACGTTCTGACTCACAAGCCCCTCATGAGCCACAAAAAATTGAAAATAATAATGAACAACCCTTTGCAACTTCAATGACATATTAAAAAGTAATAATTGTTTCTTAAGTGAAATCAACTTCTGTAAGGGATCTTCAACTTCCACAGAGGTGAAAAATACCTAAACTGAAATCCAATACCTATATTTAAAACTGCCAGATGACATTGTATCCAACCAATCTCCTTTATAATTAAATATATTTTCAGTCGTAAAATTGCTGCATTCTTTTTTTAGATACTAACATACAATTAGTTTCACATCATTGCTTAAAATTCTGCAAACGTTCCACGATTTCTAGTGTTTTTAATGTCTATTACATCAAGTAGATTTTTTTAATGTTAACATCAAGACCCTTTAAGTAAGGCACTTCTTTAAAACATTAACGCAGTGCATGAACGTCAGGTATAATCTCATATAGAAATGGCCACATGAATCATGTTTATTAATCCCTTGAAGCACCAAAGCACATTGTACTGCAATAATAATATCCTTGACGGACGTCAAGCACAATAAGATGACACCACCGGATGCAGAGCATGCAAAGGACAGGATAGTAGTTGATAAACCAGGAAACCACGAGTCCAGCAGGGTCAAACGCAAGCGCATACGCCAGCAGAATGCGGCTGAAGAGCGGGCTGCTAAAGACCAAACAAAGCCTTCAGTTTTAGCGCAAGACAAAACTTAGAGCATGTCATGTGAACAAAAAGCTAGACAACCAATCCAGGAGGAGACTTCAGAGGAAAAGGAAGTAAAATTAGACCAAAGGGTAGACGCTTATTTAGACGAAAATGCTACCAGCACAATGTCCATAGAATCTTTCACAGATCTGGATTTCGAACCCCCTGCTGCTACTCTGCTTCAGTGCGATGTTACCACGGCCCAAACTTGATCCAACCGTAAACAACATATTGCGATACAGAGTGCACCAAAATCAACGGCTACCATTGCTGGGAATAAGGTGTAGTATGATCGAGGTCTCGTTAGGCAGTCCGCTTAACCACTGCTAAGAATCGGTGAGTCTGTAAAAATTATCAAAACATAGAATAGGCAAGGCTCAGCCACCGACTGGTTCAAGCTCTCGGACAGTTCGTATGGTGGTTGGGTTTGCCTAATGAGTCCTCGTTTGCATGGGATGATGGGGATGGTAATATACAGCCAACTGGAAAGGCTGAAATGACTACTTGATAATTATCGGAAGCAAGTATAAACTTCGTGCAAATGTGCAATGTATGAGCATCCGCAGGAGACCGTTCAGTGGATTAAATATTAATCGAAGGTTATTCATGTTACTTTCTTGAACATCAATTGATAATTGAAGCAGTGCCTTGTAAGGAGCGCGTACAATTTCAGAAAACATTATTCTGCATTCTTCGCAATCAATGTAATGCTCCTAAACTCACAGCGTTAATAACCTCTCGCTTTTGCCACGCTGTTATTACAGCCACGTTCGCTAAGCCAAGTGGATGTGATTTGAATAACATATTGATGAATGCCACTGTCCAGCAATATACCAGAAATTGCCTTTGCGGTCTCCATCGTCTTTTCGGCTTCATTTTACCAGGTATTACAAGCCGCTGTGTGGCTGTCTGCGCTTGTTCTAGGATGCGCTTCCAGACACCACTGAAAGACCAATATCCCCATAGCGATCGTTTAGCGCCCTACTTCAGTCATATTCCTGATCGCATACAACAAAGCAACCAACCCGCACCTCAGTCGTAGAACATAACACTAAAAAATTAAAAAGTAACGGGTCGAAAATTCAGCTGTGATCTCACTGAGCTTTGCTTATCATTAACTGATTGGGACTTATTGGCCGGAAATTTTAATTCGGGTCTCCCTTGTCTTTCTCACTACCACTCTTAACAACATTTTATTGGTACTGCTTGTGATATCCATTGCCAACGTTTCTGCATTATTTTCTTCAAACCTTGGGGCTTACCTGATACGCGCAAGAACGCTGGAAAATCTGAGGACTAAAAATTTATCCATAAGTCCTGGGGTGGCACGTAATCATGCCTGAAATCTCCTATGCATATTTTGTCAGCTATTGTTATTTAAGCTTAAAAACGAAACGTATGTACTCAGCCTTAAAAAAATGCATACTATAGCGTAACTTACATGATCCATTATCAAGTGTAGCTAAAACAAATACACTGAATCTATCACAAAAGTAACCATTATGGCACCCTGATGTCTACTTATGCAATGAGCAGAAGCAACCCATATTCTCAACAATAAAATTTCTTACTAAATAATGTATTCTGAGGTTAAAGGAATTGGATATGACAGGATGATGCCCGCGAATGAACCAGAAATGCTCATTCACGTCACTGTTGTATTTTGGCATTTTGATGCAGTTAATCCCGTTAGTTGATGTCTGCCTGCTGCCGGGGTTCATATATTAGCTCTCAGGCACAACACAGCAAGCACGTTCTGTAAGCGATTGACTTATCAAAAGCTATTGATCGAAAACTCTCTAGAACACGAACGCGTGGTCAGAGCGTAAGTCTTCTGTTCAAATAGGTTCAGGGCTCGACTTTGGTTTGCGGCACCACCTATGAGTGCATTAAGAGTGACTAATGATGCCTATTTAGCGACCTAAAGTCATTTTAAACTCCCTTATCTTTGGCGTTTATGCTTAATGTCCCTTTGGTCAAACCTCTCGGCTCATCACGCCTGTCAAGCGTTTTGTCTTTCATTGAAACAGGCATCGACGCTGTGCGTGTCCCATGCGCTTGCCATAAAACCCATCACGGACGGGTAAGTGGATTGAGAGTGTGGTAGGTGCAACGTAACTTTCTTTCCACTCCAAATGCATCCACGCGAAAGTTGTAGTATTGGCTTTTAATCAGCTGAAGAACACAATGCGTATTGTCACACTGAAATGTCCCGCACAGTGTCTCATTAAATGGCAGTTTCCAAGCTACAGATAAAGGCCTCCAACTTTTTGGGCTTAACACTTGAAAACACTGTCGGGATTTTAACCTCTATTCACCCACCCGGTTGATGGTTGTTGACGGTTGGTCATCCAATGGAGCACATTGAATATAGCTCTGGTGATTATGTCGTGAGCGTCAACATAGGATGATCCCGCACCCAACAATCTACTTTATCGTAATATTAAAAGAACCGGCAATTAAAATTCCAAAAACTCTTATTCCAAGCATTGTTTCCTCAGTCTTTGTTTACATTCGCCCTTGAAGACTCTACTAGACGCAGGCCGCAATGTACGATGCCGGTGAAAATAGAATGTTCGACCGTAATGCCGACCAGCAGTACTGTAAAAAGATTGAGTTTTGCAGAGTAACTAGTTATACTACTCACAATAAGCGAGTAGGTCCGCATGTTTACTCTTTTCGAGTAGCTTACAGGTGCCTGCTTTTTGCCTTCGATTGTCTGAACGATCTCGTTCTTTCTTTTTTTATTGATATGTTTCGCAGCGATGTGTTATAAATAGGAAGTTTAAATGCATTAGCCCATGTTACTTTGAATAAACCTCAAGTAAGTTGGACACCCGATTGCTGACATTTAGGTAAACGGATACATTAATGCATTTGCACGGTCGCTGTCGGCCGGAAGCTGATTGCTCGTAAAATGCCTTGTCCATTATGATATCGAGTAATCGCGTACGGATAGCCTGCTACTTCCTCACTTTGCTGGCGAACGGATAATAATATTGTCTGCACCTTGTGAAATATGCAACAGAACGAACGCGTTCACGACATCCTTTAAGCCCGATGGATCACGCCACCGCATGGTAACGAGCAAATACCAATTTTGTTCATTGCAATTAATGCTTACAGAAAAGATCAGTTGTCGTGAAAATGCAGTTCATGCTGCATTATAATTACTGATTTTACGAATGTTATCTAGTCTGAATCAGCAATCACTAAAAAATTACTTTAGACATTTAGCTGAAGGAAAGCCCGTCCTAACGTACAGGTTTTTAATTTTATTAAAAAAAGAATGCATTATTCAAAATGCTACGGTATAAAGATGATTTACTTAACAGGTATATAAAATGCGTGTCATGAAAAAACCTCTTTCTCGGCTTATATGCATTTGGATGGTTAAGAAGGCAGGTATACTGTCTAATATGAGTTGAATATGTATAGGCTCTTTGGGAAACGTTGGATAATTTATTGAGTAAGGTTTCGACACAAGTTCAGAAAATAATCGTCAGATATGAGCTTCACCACCTGTTTATATAACTTTCTTAATGCGGTTACCGTAAACATGAAGTGCGTCGATTAATATGCAATAAAATGAAGTGCATAGGTCTATTTTGGCGTCACAAACATATGGCGAATACCTTTTTTATGCTACGATTGTGTCCTTAGTCGCTGAAAGGCATTCGCGGCCATACGAAATGAACGTGAAAGACAAAACGAGGAATAACCTAAACATCCAGCCTCTCCAGCCTAAGGATGGTTATCGACAAGATACTATGCAAACCCTGTCATAAGGTAACTTGTGACTCAATTTGTGCTGGTCTGCATGCGCGTTTACCAATGCCAGCTGGTAGTGAAGATGTCTGACCATCTTTCTGAACAGGCAGTGCATATATCGCAGGATGTTAAGTGAGTCAAACCCAGCTACTGCGATCTTCAGACAATAAAGGCCAGAGAAGAGGGAAGAATGTATTGTGTACACAAGGAAGAGGAAAATAGATGAGAGTAGATTGACTCGGGAGAGCCCGTACGCTCAGGAGATCGACGCGATTCCAAGTGACTGCTTGAGAGAACTCGGGGCAGTAGACAGATAGGGAGAGCACTTTCCTTGGCCAGGTCGGCCTGGAGATTTTGTACAAAGAGGCAGCTTGCGTCGTAAACGCGTGCGAGCTCGCCATTCGTCGACTGGCTTTTGAGCGTAGATGCAGGGACCGCGATTGGCTGATCGAGACGTCGAAAAACCGCATCGCCGAGCCTTTGGGAAAGTGCACTTCGATGCGAGCTAGTCGGCCAGGCACGACCCGCTACACATAGCGTTGAACCATGCACAACTTCGCCGGGGACAATATTCGCAACATCAAATTTCACCTCTTCAAAAAGGCTGAGTGCCATCTTCGGGCTACGCACTCCGATGCCACATGCATCAATCTACGCATTAAGTGCTATGTATTATATCACCAAGGAAAATAGAAGAAACGAGGCCCACCAATACAGGCTTACGCCTACAGTAACCAATATCTGGTGGACACACAACATTCATATCAAATTTAAAGTCAGGTATAAATATTTATGGGATACTGTTGCTTTAAGTAGGATTCTTCATATACACAAACCACCAGCATTCTGTCGTACGGGATGCGTGGTAATAGAGGTCTTGGAGATGGAGAAGTAGAACAGGCATTGAAGAAAATGTATAGACCAAATTTGAACATGGTAAAATATTGTTGCATTTTTAATGATACCGCTTTGTAGCCACGAACTACTGCGCATAAAATGAAAAACAATAAGCAAAACGTCATCCAATAAACGAATGAATTGCCAACAACACATTGGAGAATTGTATGGCACCGTGAGTATGTTGTTGCGCAAGTAAGTTTAAGGTGTGTGTGTAGATGCGCACCGCAGACCTTACTAATCTAAGTGCAGAAAGGCCAGCTAGACCTCAAGCTAGCCGAAGTAGACGACCTCCTAACCACCATTCCTTTTTTCCAAGAATTTCAAAAAAACGTGAGTTTTGGTACTTGGTTTTATGCGCAATATAGTGAACGCTGAAAAAGCTACTGATATAAATACACAACATTCCTAAATAAAAAAAATTAAAAAACATATAGCTGTGATCAAATTATATGTCAGGATTCAATTAGTCAACAAAACTAATGTGGTTCACCACTAGGAGCTTCGTTCTACAATTTTCGTTCACTACATAGCCTAACTCACAAGCCCCTTAACCCTGAATTACAACCGATCTCGTAGGGCAGAATACTGGGGTTTGGCGTGTATGAGATGCACTTCTAAAGCATAAGTAACCTCTTTTTTGTCATTTTCCAACTTCACCTACGTTTTTTGAAAAATAGGGGAACCATCGTGAAATATTAGCCATATAAAATGCTGTAATATTACCAAAGCACCTATGAGCCTGGTCCAGCTGGTAGTTTAATTTATATTTAGCTTAATGAAGAAAAAAAGCTCAGCGTCTGTAGCAAGTTACCCCCAAATGCTGCTATTATGACTTGGCCGGCGGCTATCTGTCAGGTGAACGCCGGTTTTGGACCCCTAGTCAGCCACGCGAAATTTGTCTACATTAGAAAACCAACTGAATCAGTGTTTGCACATTCCCGAAGGAATCTGTACGTGGT
>JAYGXS010002374.1:0-10536 GCA_036362985.1 Ligula intestinalis | reverse complement strand
TCAAATCCTATCTTCACAACCGATTTCAAGTAGTACAACTTCGAAATCGGTTGTGAAGATAGGATTTGAGGAAATCAAGGAGGGGGGGCCGAATCCCGTGACTCACTAGCTTCACGATCAGTCTTTTATGTGGAACTTTGTCAAAGGCTTTTTTTTAGATCAAAGTAAATTGTAGCTACCGTGTACCCATAATCTCGATTTCTGGAGACGAATTTGAAGAAAGTGAGATGGCAGGACTGACATGACTTTTAAGGTAAAAAGGCATGTTGAGAGGGAGGTATGAGATTAACATTCGTCAGATGGTCTAACATTTGGTTATAAGTTATTTTTTCTTAGATTTTTGCTAAAACCGATGTTCGGTGAAGACCACGATAATTTTGGGCACTGAACCGATTTCCGTTTTTGTAAATTGGGGTGATACATGATTTTTTCCAGATTTCTGGATCAGTACCATTTGACTGCAGTAACGAGAAAAGGTTAGACAGAAGTATTGGGGCATATGTCATATGTCTCAGTATGCAAGGAGGGATTCTATCTGTTCCATATGATGTGGAATTGGACAGTTGGCGGATAGCTTTCTCTACAGTTTCTTCAGTAAACAATATCTTTTTTAATACTAGTGCCGTCATTTCTGTTGTTTGGGGGAATGGTTCTTCTTCGACTGAATAGTTGGTTGAGAAATACTCGTCAAAAAGATTTGTTATTTGGTTGTCATTTGTTATTACTATTCCTTGGTCATCAAGCATGATTTGGGGGCCTTGTTTTTGATGATTATTTATTTGTTTCCGGAAGATTTGGGCTGTTCCTTCTGGGGACTCGATTGTCCGATGTTCTGCTGCTATCGTCTTATTTGTTTAAAGGTTCTTGGCTAACTCGTGAATCTCTGTAATGCGTCTGAGCGTAGATAGATAACTAATGCATGGGTCGTGGAGTTGTTTTTTAAGTTTTTTTAGCCGTTTGGAAAGGAAGTTTGGGATAAGTGATTTCTAACATGGGGATCTCTCGTCACTTAGGGTATCTCGATTTAAATTAAGGGTGGCATATAATATGTTTACAGCTTCTAGAGGGGATGCTGTTAGGAGAAAAGAGCTCCAATCCAATGACCTCATGTAGTTGTTCATAGATTCAATGTCAAGATGGGGTTTATAGAAGTGTAACTAGGATCAGGTCTTATTTTAATGTTAAGAGGGAGCACTGCTATTATTGTCTTATGATCACTGTCAAAGGTTAAGCTGTCGTAGTGCGTATATAAGGGCCAGATATCATTGTTGAGAATAACATCGAGTATATTGTTTCCCCTGATTGGTTTGCTTATTATTTGCGTCCAGTTATAAAACACAATTGATGATAGGAATTCATAATGTCTGGATGGGGCTGACAGTGCTGTCCAGTTTATTTCTGGACGGTTAAAGTCTCCTGCAATTATCTTATATTCGGTTTGGATATTCGATAGAATATCTAGTAGATTTGTAAGACCAGTGTCATCATTACTTTATTCCGGAGGGGTGTACAAACATCCAATTAGAATGCTTTTAAGGGTCTTGGATGTTATTATAGCGAAGCACGCTTCGCCATTGAACGTCTCCTGATAAACCTCAAAGCCACTCTGTTCTATGGTACATCTAATGTAGATCATACAACCTCCTCCTCGTTTATTAGCACGGTCCTGTCTATAGAAGGTGTAGTTTGCTATAGAAAGTGAAGCATTGGAGGTTGATTCGTTTACCCATGTTTCTGTCAAAAAGACTATATCGGGATTGTGTGTGTCAATAAAAGTCCTAAGTCGTGGAACTTTGTTTACTATCGATCTAGCATTAATAAGAGCAACACTTATGGTGTCGGATACAAAAGCTGGAATCTGTTGTGAAAAAATGGATTCCTATTACTTGGTTGATTGTGTTGAGGGCTCATGTGCGGAAATTGTGTGATTGGTGGATAATATGGTGGTGTTGGACTATTTGTGGCGAATTGTGCATTATTGGGAAAAATTGGTGATGAGAATGGTGGAATTCGATGGCATTGTGTAACTATCGGAGGGTATGGAGTTGTGCGAGGTGGGAGTTGATTGTGTGTGTTATATTGAAAGGAACGCAATTTCATCGTCCACTTCAGTCTCAGCAGAAAACTTGAGCGATGGGTGAGCGCTGTTAAACTTCGCGACCAAGGCGTCTCGAAAAGAGGGTGCGTGAGCACATACCGACATGGCTAAGTAAAGGTGAAACTAGATCGATCTCGAGTGCTATTCTCGCACATCTAGTCGATACGAACCATCGAGTCGATACTAACGAAGCCTTTAAGGTGGTCTACAGGACACCATCTAATTTTTCCAAAGGCCTACGCCAACGGATGCTAGCTACAGCCGAAGCAGTGGCTATAAGGCTAGCAAATCCAGTGCTGTGTTGTCAGAAGACTCTGACACAAGCTCTGTCACTTCCATGGCCTAAACCGACATCAGGTGGCGATAGGATTTCGCCCCTCCCAACAAGCGACAATCCCTCAAACAACACGCTGACATGGCCTACATGCGCAACATGACATAGTCCGCGTTGGCCAATTAGCGCCCGTGTTAGATAGTTATTGATTTTTCTTCCTATTCAAACTTTTAGTGTTATGTACAGCGTCAATTTCCCTTGCAAATGTTTGGTCTGATGAAGAGTTGCTGAAAACAATTGTTTGCCAAAAACTGACTTCTAATATTAACCATGGGAATATTTGCGGAACTTAGACAATCCAAAGTTTGTTAAATTTAAGAGGGCTGACAGATCGATTTGATCCACAACAACTTTCGCGTCAGTCATTGTTTCTAATAAAATTTTCAAGTAAAGGATGTTTGAATGCTAAATATATGTCTAAGTAATGTGTTTTTGAAAAATAAACTATAAACTAGTAGAAGTACAAAACAAATGATTTGTGCAGCGTTCTATGAAACAGAGGACAATATCTGACCAAAGCAACGAAGGAGTTTGGTAGCAGATTTTGGCTAAGGTAGTCAACGGTTACTTACTGATACTTTATTTAAGAAAACCAAAGACTTTGAGTCATTTCTTCTCTTATATAAATCAATTTATATAAAGCTTTCATTTATCTTTGAATTTGAACAAACCGCGTTCAAGATCAGTTCAGGTCAGTTGAAAAATTGCGAAACCCTACACACCAGTATCGACCGTCCCTCATTTTCTTTTGCTCAGACTGAAGAAATTGAGGAGGCAGCTGAAAGATAAATCTACTAGTTCGCTGTCTGTGCATATAGGGATTGCAGAGATCTTCGAATTAGCGTCAAAGATTCGTCTCGCACGTGACCAGCGCCCTGAGCGAGTCAAACTCTGCAAAATCAGTTGCACAACTGTTTCGTCGTAGGTCCTCCGCAAAACGAGGAATTGAAAAACCCCCATTGCTGAATGAAAATAAAACATTTATACTAGATGAGTCTGATAAAGCTGAGTTATTCAATGTTTTCTTTGCGAAGCATTTTACGACAGAATCCGAACTGGTCCCGTCGTTTCAACCAAACTCAGAAAACACTCTCGGGAACATTGATTTCTCCATAGAATTAATTCGAAAGCATATAATTTGTCTAAAAAACTCGCACTCTTCGGGAACTGATGGTATCCTCAATTCAGTTATCAAAAGAGTGTCGACCTTTCCAAATTACGTAGCCATATATTTTCAGTCTATCTCTTAAATGGTTACTTTCCTGACACTTGGAAGACATCCATTATTCTTCCAGTCTTTAAATCAGGATCTCGTTCAGACATAAATAACAACCGCGGTGTTCATAAAACCCTACCCCAGCTTAATTTCTGGAGAAGATAATTTTTAATCAAATTCTCGATTTTTGCCTAAAAAATAAACCTTTAAGTGACTCGCAGCATGGTTTTCTACCTGGAAGATCATGCGAGACGTGTCACTTAGCTTTTCTTAACCACGTCACTTCCCTCTGTAATGAGCGGCAATCCGTGGTTGTTATCTACTTTGACCTGAGCAAAGCCTTCGACAAGGTACCGCACAGACGGCTTCTGGTAAAATTGGAAGCCATTGGCATCCGTCCCCCTCTCCTTGACTTCATCGGTTCCTACTTGTCTAACCACAGCCAAAAGGTCCTAGTAGGTGATAATTACTTCACTTCTCAGATGATCACGAGTGGCGTTTTTCAAGGCACTGTCTTGGGTCCTTTACTCTTGATTTTATACAAAAACGAAATTTTGACTGTTCCAAAAAATTAACACAATCTCCTTTATGCGAACGACCTCAAATGCATCCACTCATTTTCTAAGGACATGGCAAGTATGTGCGTTGATAAAATAAATGCAGACCTACTTACACTCTCACATTGGAGTGCTACCTGGCAGATGAAATTCTCTCCATCCAAGTGTATTTTCATGTGTGTTGGTCCCACCAAGCTTCCCCGTCCCCAAGTCTTTCAAAATACTCCACTTATAGTACGATTAACTATAAAAGACTTAGGTCTAAGCTACACAAATAAACTAGCATTGTTGCCTCATGCGGATCGAATATCTGCGAAGGCTGCACAGATATGTGGTTTTATATCACACTATTTCTTCCTGCTGGAAATAAAGTTAAAACTTTATCGCATGTATGTTCTACCCATCCTAGAATACTGCTGTCCCCTCTTTGGTCTAATGAATGCTTCTGACCGCGGTAAGATTGAAAATGTACAGATGTTATTTACTCGCAAAATATTCGTTTTTCCTCGATCCACTATTTCTCATACGAAGAGATGTCAGTTAGCGAACATGACATTTCTTTGGGCCAGAAGACTCGAAGCGGGCCTCTGTTTCCTCTTTCGCGTTAACTCTACCCCTAACTTTCCACGAATCGACGCTCTCATTCGCGCAGATAGACTTTATGCCACTCGTAATTCCTCCAGGATTATCGCACCCACCTTTAGCTCTACTTCGAACCATTCTAACTTCTCTGCCTCCAAATATGCCTTCCTCTGGAAAAATATTCCCCTCGAAATTAGGCTGTCGTCTAACTTAGCAGTTTTTAAAGTCAAATTACGTAAAAATTTAACTTCGGAAGATGTAAAGTCCTTGTTATCCGTCTCATTCCCAAACACAAAGCTTTTGGACTTTGAAAAGGGTTCCCCTGGTATCTGAGGTGGTTATGTTTCTGTAACATTTTTTCCATATATGCCTATTTCTTCCGCTTTTGAGTGATACGTGCAACGATGTTTCGTCCACTTCTCTGTCCAGTCATCATTGCCGTTTCTCCATTCTCCTTTTTACAACCCTGACGATAGGCTTCATGGTCTTTTGTCATTTTTTGGTGGTTCTGCTTTTTTCGCCAGCTCGTCGCTAAACTCCGCAGTCTACAAGGTCACATCTCCGGCGTTTCGTTCATGATCAGGTGACCTCTGCCGTTCACTCTCTCATCGACCCTGTTGTCCCCAATGGCCTCCTCCGGTCTCACCTCCCTGATGGTTGATCATGAAGCCAGTCGGGCGGTTTTACAGTAGTGAACGACAGCCTCTGCTTTTATATGATTTCTCCAATTAAAAGAAGCGTTTCCAACCCTCATACGTTCTTATCAACAGTCCTGTCTCATTTGCACAACAATCAATCCTCTCAACCAATGCCCTTCATTTTGTTGAAGCAGTTTTTTTCTCCTACGTTTTCTTTTTTTTAAGCAGGGGTTCACTGAACTCCGCCCCAGCTTCAATGGTAGGAGTTTTGTTTACTGCTTCCTCCTTAGTTCACCATGCGTTGACTGCTATTTTAAAACGATGATATGTTGGTGAATATGAATAGGTCTACTAACACAACTGAACTCTCTCGTTGTCTATATGGTTGTTTCACGGAGAGCAGCATTTATCAACTTCGTATTTATTTTTCCACAGCACTAAGTTTGCAATGATGAGGCCCGCCGGGCCTTAAATATAAAATTTATTTATTTATAATTAAGACGTTTGTTGTTTGGATTGTTGCGATACAGTGAAAGAGCACTGCGGTTCCTGATCAGATGGCTCACGAGTTCGAAAGGCTTCTTGTCGTTGGATGCATCATAAAGCCACAAAGGCTACTGTCCACCGCCGTTACACCGTCTGAATAGCTAAATGATCAACCATAAGGGAGGTGGGACAGGAGGAGCTCATCGTTGACACCAAGGTTGAATCCATGAGGGAAGAGAAGAGGTCAGGAAATCACCGTAATGTAAGAGATGCAACCCTGCGGACTGCAGAGTCCACTAACAAGCTGGCGAAAACAAAAGAGACTAGAGACTGCGAATGCCATTGTCAGGGTTGCAAAAAACGCATTTAATTTGTTTACGTATAAATCAGATAAGGCGATCCTCTTGTCCAATTACTTTATATCTGTGTATACCGAGGAGCCACCTTTTAAAGAGAACATACAATGATTAGCATACAATTAGCACGGTATCGTTCGCAAGAGACACATTAAGAAAAGACCTGAGACAATTAAAGCCCACTTAATCGCCTGGTCCAAATGGATTATCAGCAAAACTTCTGAATGAGCTCGTAGATAAACTGGCCTCCTCACTTTCAAAGATCTTTGGAAGTTCAATGGAAAAGGGGGCTCTGCCAACTGATTGGAAGCTGGCCAACATGACACCTTTTTTATGAAGGGGGAGAGAGAACGTCACCTAATAGCTGAAGACCAAATAGTCTCACAAGCATTTGTTGCAAAATAATGGAGAAACTAATCAAAAAGGGAACAAATGAGACATATTGAGGAAAACAGCTTGCTAAGGGCAGCACAACACGGATTCTGAAGTGTTCAATTTTGTCTCACAAACCTGCTAACATCCATGGAAAGCTGGACGAAATCTCTGGAAATGGGTTCGTCGGTCGATGCAGTCTACATTGACTTCAGCAAGGCATTCGATAAGGTTTCACACAGGTTACTTCTGTCAAATCTGCATCAAATGGGTGTGACTGGAAACCTACTCAAATGGTTAGCCGACTTCCTAACAGACAGGCGTCAGCGTGTTTGCATTGGAGACACCAAAACAGAATGAAAAACCCTATCCAGTGGGGTTCCGCAGGGAAGTGTTCTGGGTCCCATTCTATTTCTGGTATACGTGAACGACTGCCTTTACTACCTCACCTGTGAGAAATTCATGGTTGCAGGCGATCTAAAGATTTGGAAGTCAATTGAAAGCTCAGAGGATGGTCAGACCTTACAAAATGACTTGGATCGCTGGCAAATTGGTGTGAAAAGTGGCTACTGCAGCTCAACTTCTGCAAATCCAAGCAATCCACTTACGGTCTACTCGCAGAAAGATGATAGAGAAGTCACCGGTTATTAAGCCCATGGTTGATGAGCCCAGCCGTGTATTAAGCCCAATTCAGCTTGGGACGGAATATTAAATAGCGAAATCCGCCGGCCACAAAGCCCAGTTTGCCTACAGGATAGAGTGTAATCCTCATCTCTCTGCGTGCGCAACTGGTTACGTGTGGTTTTTATTATTACGTAAAATACAGATAAACAGCATTTGTTTCTTGAACATAACCAAGCTCTACACATAATGCAGTACGTATGTAATTTATAGTGCCTATCCTGCGTTTGCTAATCAAAACTAGGACTCTCGCTTGATGCGCCCGTCGCTTATTAAGCCCAATTTGGTCTGGGTCCGAGGTGGGCTTAACAGCTGGTGACTACTGTACCATTCGAGAATGAGTACTCGATCGGAGGTCACCAACTCGTGCTAGTGAAAGAACTACGAGATCTAGGTGTATGCATTACGCCCAACCCCAAACCGTAAACTCACTGTGCTTAAATCGCAAAGAAGGCTATGAGCATCCTTGGAGCGATCAGAAAGTCCTTTCTCTGACTGGTGTCCCCTAGAACCAGGACGTCTCCCTATACCATCTGTCATTCACATTATGGAAGTCATATGGACGTAGGCAGTCTTGACTGCTCTCGTTTCTTTTAGCATCAACCATCATCAAGGCATTATAGTTGGTCACATCTCAGGCATCCCCAACGATAGACTTTTAGATTCGACGGACTTTTGGATCGCATACGGTGGTGCCCAGCATGATCACAAACTGATGGGTTCCCTTTGTTCTATTATGCCGCACCAGTTTGGGAACCCGAATGTAGTGCCGGGAACCCGCCAATGCCAGTAATGTTTCGTTAACACCAATTGTTCTGCCCCAGGCACAGCTTCGGCTGAATTTTTTTCCAAGCCCCCCCTCTTCTAACAAAGGCTATGGGTATCAGGATACATGGTCAAAATATAGATAAAAATGTGGCCCTTCTGTGTGTGCCCTTGAATTTCACTATCCGCATGACAGTGCTATTTGCGTTTTTTTCAAATCTACGAAATTCGCTCCGTAACAGTTGCACTCGTGTCATAGCTATGGATGACCGATACTGTTTGTTCAACCAATTATTCCTAGAATTCCCTGTTATCGAATTTTTGGTTAACTGATGAGGCCCAATGGGCCTGAAATAAAAAAAACTTATTATTTTTATGAGGAGCTTTTGGGCGAGTCTTCGGAACATTTGTTCGGCCGATGTTAGAGTATTGCGTCCAGGCGAGGTGCCCCTGGATGAAGAAAGATTATGCAATGCTTGAGAACGTCCAAAGAAAGGCGAATAAGCTGGTCAGCAGCTTAAGAGGTCTCCCTTCTGAAGGTCGTCTAAATGGGGTAAATCTTTTTCCTCTCTATTATAGGCAAAACGGAGGAGTTTAAAATCGTCAGGGGAGTAGACTGTGCTATTCAGATGGACGACGTCTTTGAATTCGCGCAAGCAATACATCAACGCGGTCATCCGTACAGACTGAAGAAACACCATGCCAAACTAGAAGTGCGGGCCAACTTCTTCTCCCAGCGGGTCATTGAAGAATGGAATAAACTTCCTTCCTCGGTTGTTCTTGCTGAAAGCGTCGACGCATTCAAAAAAAGGCCTGATCTTACTTTGCTTGCTGGTCATACATTTGGTAGACAACAAATATTTATATAAGGTATATATAACTTTGAACGGTATGCCTGAGCTGACAGCATCTATCCGTAAATAGAGTTTTCAAAGGCTCTGACTATCTCCCTTTTCATGCTGAAATATACATAGGGCAGTGATGGTTGGAAAGAATAGAAGAGGAAGAACGGCTGCAAAGAACGAATCTATGGAAAATACTTTGAATAAATAAATGTGTGGATGCCAATTCAGTATAAACAGAACCACTTGAAACCACGCATAAAAAGGATTTTCTATCTACTGAAGATAAATTTTTGCGCAAGTTGGCTTTAAAAACTGCTAATGTAACTGAGAACCTTATTTCCAGTGAAATATTATTCCATATTGCATATTTTGAGGCAAAAGACGAAAATGTTTGGATATGGAGCTTAAAGGTGGTAACATTATCATGGCGGAATTACGAGTGGTATAAGGTCGATCTGTCA
Source organism: Ligula intestinalis (assembly GCA_036362985.1). Taxonomy (NCBI): domain Eukaryota; kingdom Metazoa; phylum Platyhelminthes; class Cestoda; order Diphyllobothriidea; family Diphyllobothriidae; genus Ligula; species Ligula intestinalis. Next base: position 1,145 of record JAYGXS010002374.1, on the reverse strand, counting down.
GCGTGGGAAGGCTAATTATTGGGTGATTAGGACAAGATATGATGTGAAACAGGAAGCTGAGGCCGGCTTTGAGACTTTTAAACCACAAAATCATAATGCTCGCTAACTGTCCCTTATCCGTATAAGAAACAGTGGATCAAGAATAAGAAAATATATTTCAAGTAAAAACACAGTGAATCTTTCAACCTTACTGCGGTCAAAGGCATTCATCACTGTCAACGAAGTATTTTTCGTCAAGAAACTCTACGGTGGACATTTTATAATTATTTGCATAACTTGCAACAAAAGCAAGTTAGGCTCACTGGTGCATAAGGTATATGTTCGCAAGTTACCAGTCAGATTTACTTTGATCTAAAAAAAGCCTTTGACTAAGTTCCCCATAAAAGACTGATCGTGAAGCTAGCGAGTCACGGGATTCGCCCCCCCCTCCTTGATTTCCTCAAATCCTATCTTCACAACCGATTCCAAGTAGTACAACTTCCAAATATAGTATCAGAACCAGCTCATATAAGCAGTGGTGTTTTTCAAGGCACTATCCTAGGTCCCCTCTTATTTCTCATTAACATTCATGAGTTATCCACGATATCAACCTCTGCTAAAACATTTTTATATGCAGATGACTTAAAACTCGCATATGCCTTTAACAAAAATTCAATAAGTAGTGTGCATATAACAATTGAATTAGACCTACAAAAACGAAACGACTGGAGTGTTCAGTGGCAAATTCCGTTTTCATCAACAAAATGTCATCTCATGATTTTTGGACCACTAAAACTTCCCCCCATAATGTTTAGTGGTCAAGAAATAAGAGATCTAACATCTTTAAAAGATTTAGGTCTTAGCTATTCTAATACTCTTGACTTATCCCCACATGTTAAACAAATCGCACCAAAAGCCAATCGACTATGTGGCTTCATAAGTAAAAATTTCACATTAATTACACTCAAGATTAAACTTTACAAAATGTACGTTTTACCTATTCTAGATTACTGCTCAATACTTTTCGGTACCATGTCATCAGATGACAGACAGAAACTGAAAAAAATCCAGCGAAGGTTTACCAGAGTTCTGTGTAAACGCGATGACGTACGAGATTCCTATTCAATAATGTACAATAGATATGGTCTTAAACCCTCTGGCAAAGG